>CAXAMN010023917.1:224679-299627 GCA_963970005.1 Durusdinium trenchii | reverse complement strand
TCCTGGCATCGCTACTAGTAACAAGGACGCTACTAGGGGCTCCTGGCCTTACTACTAGGAACAAGGACGCTACTTGCACGACTCCGAAGAGGGCCCTCCGCGGCGCACGTCGATTCGCAAACTCCCGTTTCGCACATCCGACACGCGCGATCTTCGCAGAGGGTCATGTTTTGTGAGCGTCGGCCGGACCAGCCCGCCGCCTTAAGAGAAGCTTAGTAGAAAGATGTCGAACATGTCGTTGTGTAGGTGGGATTTGTAGGTGCCTTCACCTGTACCTATCTAAACACCTGTATCTCAACGTGTGTCTCCAACCATCCTATATCTGTGTAGGTGTGTTGTAGCACTTGCGTCACCTGCATCTCTGCACCTGTACCAGGATGATGAGGTTGATGATGAGGAGGATGAAGATGAAGGTGAAATTGATGATGACGTCGCTGTGTTGTAGCAGTTGCATCACCTGCATTTTTACACCATGATGATGATTATGATTATGATTATGATTATGATGCTGATGCTGATGCTGATTCTGATGCTGATGCTGCTGCTGGTGGTGGTGGTGGTGGTGGTGGGGGTATGGGTGGGGGTGGGGGTGACGGTGATGGTGATGGTGATGGTGATGGTTGGACAGTTGAAGTTGGCAGCTGTTCTTTGAGGAAACCCCTTTGCAGAACCGACGAAACCTGTTGGGCTGGGTGCGTTCGTGATTCGCCAACTTGCCCAGCCTGCGCCGAAGTGGTTGGTTCGAGCTCTGTCGGGCCGGTCGCGAATAGAGCCTGCTCTCTTCTCTTCTCAGCTCTCTTCTCTGTTGGATGATTTATGATGCCATCTATGCATTATTACCGACATGTGAGCATCGTGGTGGAATGTCGGAATTGTTGGTTTTTATTAATGCCCGATGTGTCTCGTGAGAACTGACAGTTGTGGAACCCACTGTTGCATAGAGGTGTTCGCACGTTTTTGTCACCTGGCAAATGCCAGGTTTGCATGACAAGAATATTGAAACCTGCCTGTGCCTTATTTTGCCGGTCATCGAGGTCGACTAAAACGATACAGAAAGAATCAGAAAGACATATTTGAGGCCCAGGACAGTACTCCTCTTGCGACGAGCTCACACGAAGTCGCCGAGTGCGAGATCCTTGGTCATTCCATTCGTTGGAGTTTAAGAGCACCGACAGCATTTCGTTGTCCTCTAGATCTTCAGACCCTTTGTTCTGTCTTTTGTGTGGAATTTTAGTGCAAGACATGACAAGGCACTTTCTGTTTTCAGGTGTATGAAGTCGTCCTCGGCCTGGTCCATGCCAAAGGGAGCCAAGCTCTTGGATTTCTTGGAAGTGATCTGAGCAAGTGGAGGGAAGAGAAACAACAATTTCATAAATCCTAGATAGGAAGTCTGATGTCAGTGGTTAGGCAACACCACACCCACTAAGGCCGCACAAGAGGCAGTGCGGGAAAAGCGGCCTGCTACCAAGAGTTTGTGCATGTTTGTGTGCCCGACAGTGTCCCACATACGTGTTGTATGGTATCTTTATCCTTTGCCATCCTTTGCGGCTTGATTCCAGTGGGTGGTTCGCTTCCAATGGGTAGTCTGTTCCAAAATCGTGCAAGATCGATGGAGATGAGAGAGCTGAGAGGCGAGAGAGGTCACCAAATCGTTCAAAAAAAAAAACAATCCAATTGAGCCAAATCAAACCAAATCTACATCATCATTATATCATCATTCATCCCATCTTCAGTTCTTACCAGCCCTCACGCTCCGAGGATGCAGGTGAGAGCTCCTCCTCCTGGGACTTATAAACTTCCCAGTTTTTTCGATGAGGTGGACCAACAACGGCAGGAGAACGAACTCGGAGTCACCATTTGGGTGGCTTTGCAAGGTGTATGAGAAAGAGAACAAATGAGGAAGATCATTTTTGAAGTTTGGGAGACCTTATGAAACTCATAGAAACTCTGAACCGTTCAGCCAATAATGTATTTATTAATTAAATGTTGTGGTGGAAGGTGTTCCAGCACTTCCAGTATCTTTCAGTGTAATCGGAGTTCCACCCAATTGACAAACACATATTTTTCATACCCTAGTAGGTTGGAGGCCATCCCTAGTAGGTTGAAGGCCATCGCATGTGGTTTGTGGTGCGAGGAGCTCGCTGGATCTCGTCCGGAACTGATCGCGGTTTGTGGTTTATTCCGCCATCGAATGATTTGATCCGATCGCATTGGAGTTCGTGGGCGAATCTGATCCGAGGCAGAAGCAAAAGCCGCCCATCCCAGTGGGACAATGAGTGGAAAACCATGTTCAGGAGACCGATAGACCTTGGTAGGGGTGGATGTTCGCAATTTGTTTGATTTCTTTGTCTCATTTGATTCAAGCATGGCAGCATCGCATCAGACATCAGAGTTCTTGAAAGCATCTCAAGTGGGTTTTCGAAGCACTAGAGACATGTTTCGGAATCCTTCTTCCCTCTGAATGTTACTGAATGTTCTTAATTATTTGATTGGACCTGGCATCACTATGAGTCTATGAGCACCGTCGAAACACGGCGTGAAAAACGGTGAGTCTTGCCAGGGCCATCCATGCATCACAGATTCCGAAGAAAAGACTGTCGTCTACCCTATGAGTCCAGCATAGTCCAGCTCTCCGGCGCTCCAGCGGCGGGGTTTGCCATTTGACACGAAGAGCGAAGCTCCTCAATGACAGGACTTTGTGGCACTCCTGGGTAGAATGATCGAAGGAGTTCAGAACACACAACAAGTGTCTGTTGTTTTTTTTTGCACATTTGAGCGTGCGAAAGAAGCTCATTTGCTCATGCTTCAACAGCGCTCTGACTCCTTGACATTTTCCAGGGTGTTTTTCCACCTGTTGGTTCGTCAGTAGGGCAGTCGCCGGCAGTAGCTCTATGCGAATAGCAGCCGAGCCTCAAGCTCGCCTCGAGGCTGTGCCAACTCCACACCCTCCAAGAGGGTGCTCGAGACTCCCGCAAAATAGTACCTGTTCGAGACACCTTTATGTACCTTTCTTGTCGAAAACACATCAGTGTGTTTTCCTCCAGAAACACAACATGGCGCCCCTAAAATTTGGCCGGAGCGATGATTGATCCCAAGGCGGCAGCTGAGGAACTCTTCCGACAAGCATGGAGCCCCAGGCAATGCCCGTGACAAACAGCCAAGCACGAGTGACATGGCCGAGCCAGTCTGAGATGAAAGAGTAGCGTGGCACTTGTTTCTAGTAGCTTCTTGTTACTACTAGTAAGGCACTTGTTACTACTAGCGTGGCACTTGTTTCTAGTAGCTTCTTGTTACTACTAGTAAGGCACTTGTTACTACTAGCGTGGCACTTGTTTCTACTATGTGAGTCATTGAGGTCTTCGGAAGTTCTAGTTTCCGGGAGGTGAGAGAGATGCTGCGAAATGCCTTCTTCGAGTAAACGCATGATGTTTCATGTCGTGTTCTTGGAATGCAATTTGGAAGACGAAGACGTGTATCTTTAGACACAGTTGGGATGCAAGATAATGCAAGACCAAACCAGGAGCGAGCAAACAGTACTCTGCGATATTCTGAAGGATATTCTACAAATGTTTGTGTCATCGGAACTGGTGCTTGTAAATTCATCCAGCTTCCTTGTGTCAATGTAACGAGTTTCATCGAGTTTCTCATCCAAACCATTTCTGCAGATGATGAGCGGTCTCTTCTTCCAGGCGTTGGGAAAACTGCACACCCAGCGTTGGGTTTCACGACGTCCGCAGCGTTTGAGACGTCGGTGGACGAGTTCAAACATGCCCGGAAGCAAGGTCGAAACATGTCGAAACATACGTTGATACGCAGCACTTGGCAGAATGGTGCATTCCTGCGCCCTGGCTCCATAGTGAAGGCTGGTTTGATCCTAGTCCTATTCAATCTATTCATCGTGTTTTGTGCTCAGCCTTGCATGTCTTGTGCTTCCAACATCCTCAGTTGATTCAAACGCTATTGGGCTGCCCAGATATATCCAACTGCCCAATAGGTGAGCACCAGATTTGGAGCTCAAAACCTTACGTGGGCAAGAGATGCGCAGGTGTCTCCTGACCGGAACTTGGTGGTGGCCTCATGCCGCAAAGCAGGCATTGATTCTACCAATGACGCCCTCAGGCAGGTTCACAAGGGGACGCATCAAGAGAAAGAGACCCAACATCGTCGCATCAATTCCTTCCTATGGATCATCGACCTTCATCGATCTTCCATGTTCCCCAAGTGTGCCTTAGAGGCGGGAAAGCCCTGCCCGGCCCTTTCCAGGCTGAAAGCCTTGGGGAAAGCAGGCCGTGTGACCAAGGCATCTCGACCCACTTTCAGCGACGGGGAGTGTTTGTTGGAACTTCCACCTGCCCTCTTCCACAGCTGTAGCCATATTCGGGCTTCGACTGGGGCCGCCTTGGCCTTTTGGGTTGGAGGCCGGTGGAAGATGGTACTGTAGAAGTTCCATTAGATCAGACGGATCATTGACTCTTCAACAGTCCCAGCTCCTGTCCGAAACAGGGGTGGACAGAAGCTCAGGATCTCAGGTTTGGGCCAGCCTCACTAGGATTCGGTCGGTTGGACAATGAACATACTTTGTATATGTTGGTATCTGATCTCTATCAAGTATGTCCATTATATAGTAAATAATGTCAAAGTTTTTGCATACTGTATAGAGTATAGACATAGAGATTCTATTTTTAGCAAGCAAGCCAGATACAGCCAGCGCACCACTCACAGGTTGATCACGATGACAACACGGTTAAGATTCGCGTGGCTGGTGTCGAGAAGGAAGTGTGGCAACGAAGCCCAGAGAAGGTTCTGCAGAGTGGCTTCCTTGTTACTACTAGTAAGGCACCTGTTACTACTAGCGTGGCACTTGTTACTAGTAGCTTCTTGTTACCCTTGGTTCTGCAGAGTGTGTGCCGATTTTTGTTTGTTCGAGGTTTCCTGCGGAGGTGCTTCAACAGGATGGACAACCAGGAGGTAACCGCAACGCTTGCGGTGGATTTTTGACGTGAAACGCATGTGAAGCACCCTCATTGTAAACAGAGTGTTTTTGTTGGTGCTTCCTTTTTCAGTTTTGAGGACAGCGTTTGAGGTGTTTGATGGATTTTAAATGGCCAGGAGATCCGTTCGCTGCGTTCGGGGGCTTTAACTTTGAACCCTTCAGTGCTCGTGGTTTTGACATTGGAGGCCGAAAGCCTGAGCAAAAGATTGGCAAAGCTGAGAAAACCATCAGATGCCATCATGCAAGAGGTATATATAACTATAATATATATATATATATTTTTTTTTTGTAATTAATATATTTTCACATATATATATATATAGCAATGCTGCCCACGAGCTCCCATCGAATACAGTCCCAGTCCCTCAGCAGCAAGAACACTTTTGAAGGAGGGGTCTTTGGACTTGACGGCATATGTTATTGCCACGAGCAAGAATGCTTTCTTTATGAGAATTAAGAATGCTTTATCAGAAGACCTTCGATTTTGATCTTTTAAGTTCGCGAAGAGCTTGGTGCTGTAGGTATGGGTCCAAGACAGGGTCAAAGCGTGGAGCAGCGAGTCGCAGGGGCCCTCAAGACGCCCACAGCTGCGACAAACGGGCACGTAGGAACTAATTATCAGAACTCGGAAGTTAGTGTGTCCACATTGGTACTCAAGCAAAGACTACAGGTATCATTGAATTGGGGAAACGAATCTGGATCCCAAGCCTACCATGTTTTTTTGGTTGCAGTCTTGCTTTAGTCTTGCATGCGTCACAGCTGGATTACGATTTTCTCGTTTCCACGCGAGTCACGTTGAGTCGTTGTCTCATGTTGGCAGGAGTTCGTGAGGTTTCTTCGTTCGGAGCACTTGGAACCGAACATTTTGCCCTCGATGATTTGCTGAGATGATCCCTCACATGTTTGGGCTCGAAAGTTCCGTAGTTCGTCCACAGTGGTGGGGCTTCAGCCCCCTGAGATCCATGGTTCTCGAAACGAAAAAAAACCCAAACATTCTTCAATGCTCTGCATCTCAGCACCTCAGCAGCCCAGACGTTGCAAAGCTGTTCAACGCCCTTAGCCAAGCTAACACAAAGTCAGAGGTCAAGATTATCCGAAAACCCACTCACGCTTCGGCTCCTTCTTCCGAAATTAATGAAGAAGAACATGCAGCCGACATAGAGAAGCCATGGCGGCGCCACCAGGAGGGCTAGCCATTTTAGTCGATGAGAAGCGAGTGAATGAGCTACTTCAGCAGAAAAGCGGGCTAAAAGCCTTGCTTCGGTCAACCTTCAACACTGTGCTTTTCGTTCTATTTTTGCTCCTCTTCACCTCCTTGGCCTTGAGTGAACCCTTATACAAGATGCGAGCCTTTGAGGGCTATTTGCGGAAGCGGTTTGATTCATCAGCAGCAATTCCTCTAAAGGATGTCTACTCAGTAGAGAGCTTTTGGAGATATCACAATGAGTCCTTCATGCCCGCCATCTATGGGCAAGATACTGCCAAGTATTCATACCCTGGAGCGGTGGTGGCCACGTGGTTACAAGTAGATGGACCAAACTATCTCTATGGCATGGGAAGGGTGCGTGCCTTAAACGTGAAGCCCAATGCAGATTGCCGGGTGGCACAGCAGTTTCAGAGTTACTTCCCAACTTGCTACGGACCCTTCAGTCTTCATGCATTAGATCGGGAGCGATACGGCCCCGGAAATGATGAGGGCGTGCCTTCCTGGTCCTTT
Organism: Durusdinium trenchii; assembly: GCA_963970005.1. Taxonomy (NCBI): domain Eukaryota; class Dinophyceae; order Suessiales; family Symbiodiniaceae; genus Durusdinium; species Durusdinium trenchii. The sequence goes on along the minus strand of CAXAMN010023917.1, from coordinate 292,917 downwards.
GGTGGAGATCCTGAGGGGGAGAGTTATACTGGAATCCTTGCAACTTATCCACCCGGAGGATACATCGAGACATTCACTCCTGACTATCTCACCACCAATGCCAACTTCTACACCATGCGGACCGACGGCTTTTTGAGTGAAAAGACCAGAGTGGTTTTCCTCGAGCCTCATCGAGAAAACATCTTTTTTTGGCATTTGTGTTGTATTGACATGCTGTTGGTGTCGCTGTTTCCTTCCCATGCAGACTTGGGGCAATGCAGTCGAGCCCTTCCCAGCCAAAGACTGTTGCTTTGATATGTACACGCACACATCCATACACAACCCCTTCATACCTCTTCATACCTCTTCCACTGTTCGTGAGGAGGCATTCTTTTAGTGTGTGTGGGTGGTGATGCTTCGACATGGTAAGCTGACGATGACGCACAACGACACAACGACAAACCGCAGAAAACCACAGCGATGGCCTCCTTTTTCTTTTTTCCCTTTCGCGAGTACTGAGCCATGTGGCTCTTGGTCTTGGCTTCGCATGCATGAGGCTTGCACCAAAAGCCACTTAGGCGGGACACATCAAAAGCTGAATTCTACCTTCAACCTCCGGCCAAAATGGCACTAGGAGGTGAAGAAAGGCCGCAACTGTACCGTTTTGAGCGGTCCAGCTGCCAGCCAACCGAGTTGCACGCCAGTTGCAAACCACAGAGGACGGGAGACAATGCTGCATCAAGCCACTCACGCCACATCCGGAGCAGCCATTCACGCAACTCACCACGCTGAAGGGGCAAAGAGACACGACAAGAGCGCTGGTACTCTGGCATCTCCTGACACCCCACAGGCGTACACAACCCAAGCCTTCGCATGGAACAACAGCAAGTTGGCGGCCACGTCTTTCCTTGCCACTACGCCGCGCGCATTCAAAGTGCAAAAAGGGTTGCCACCTCACTTCCGGCTGTGGCCACCTCACATCCACCCCGACCTCCATCGAGGTACTCAGGAAGGTGGCTGTGACCAAGTAGCCCAGCTGGTCGGCCCATGCCCTCGACGTGGATTTAGGGTCTACGTAGCCAACGGCGAGAGCAACAGTTCGATCCAGGCAATTCAGACCGTAGATGCTCAAAGATGCAGGGCGCGGGCGTTCCACCATGGCAAGCGAAGCATCCCGCTAGGGCTACCCACCTAGGCTGGCCTCGTGCGGGCACACGAGACACCAACCATGGAGCCCTCGATGGCCTCCCACCTAATAGCGATGCCCTTGCTACTAGGCCCTTGTTACTAGTAGCGATGCACTTGCTACTAGCGATGGGCTCCTTTCCTTAGGAATTCACAATCTACAACTTCAACTTGGGTCTTTACGGCGTGTGCCGCATCGTCTTCGAGATCGCTGCGGCGGGCGACTGGACCCAGACCTTTGAGATCGATGTGTTGATGCAACGGAATTTGCAACCACTGGGCTCCGGGTCAACAGAGGACTGGTCTTTGGGAACGGTTGGTGAGAACGGGACAGCGATATGTTCAATCAAAACGCACATTTTCAGGTGTTGTTCAATCACTTGATACGTGTTTTGGTCATGGGCTGGTTGACCTCAGGATTGGCTTTTCCTCATCTTGGAGGCAGCACTTCTGCTCTTTGTGATCCGCTATGTCTTGGAGGAGGCTGCAGAATTCGTTGGCTTTGAATCCAAGAACGGCAAGATGCGGCTGACCATCAAGTGGGACTACTTTTTGGATGCCTGGAACATCTTGGATTGGTTTAACCTTATAATGATGATTATCACTGTTTGCTACAAGATTGACACCTGGGCGAAAGCAGGAGCACTTTACGTGATCTCTCCAGCTGATTGGAATGCTGTCACGCGCGACATGTATTCCAATTTTCATGGAGTATCATCAAACATACGTCAAGTGCACAGCCTGGTGGCCTTCAACACCATTTTGACGTGGTTCAAGGCAGTGAAATACATCAACATCATTCCCTATGTGACAACCTTCATGCAGACTGTCTCCATATCGCAGGTCAACCTTGGATCTTGGATCGTGGTCTTTTGTTGCACTCTCACTGGCTTCGTATTGGCTTTTAGTACTGCCTTTGGCGCGGATGTGTCCGCTCTTCGTACTCCTTTTCAGGCACGCATCAAGAAAGGCTGTATAGGTGCGATAGCCGTGCGATATGATCATGGACGTCAAAAGCCACTTCAAAACAGTTCCAAACAACCATGTATAAAACAATATTTTATACACAACAGTTCACCATTAACTTCCGATTTACTCTATTGTGTTTGGATGTTTGGATGCGGCCAGTCAGCAATGCCTGATTAAACTAGCGACGATCATCAGAATTGAGGCCTTTGTTTTCATCATGCTGACGATCCTGGGGAACAGCGACGTTTCGGTGATCTATGAAGTGGCTCCATTTCTGGGTTCCTTATTGATCATCATTTATGTGGTGGGCATTTTCTTCGTGATCATGAACCTGTTCTATGCCATTATTGTCAGCACCCTGTCGGATGCAAAGATGGAAGAGGATGCCAAGCAGAAGAAGAAATGGGCCGTGATGGGAGATCGTATCAACGACACCTGGAAGGCACGTGGTTGATGAAACCTTGACCACGTTTACAAAATATACAAAGGCTCTTCTGCAGATTGTACACATATTGATCTAAAATCTAAATAAGTTATGTATATAGATCCGTACACCGACCATTCGTACGTTGATTCCGCTACAACCCAGACTGAGGAAGGGCCGCCGTGAGTGAAGGACTGTAGGAAATGGAATGAAATGGATGGATACAGTCTTTTCTTATATATAGTTCGATGGAGACACGGAGCATTTGTGGCCAGTATCCCCAGTACAGTTACACTGCAGTTGCATAGTTGACCAGTACAGCTTCTGGAAAAGAAAGCATTGCCTGAGGCCCTGAACCGCGGTGGGAAGCTGGAAAAGCAGTTCCGGAGCTGTTTCCCAGGCCTATACTCACGTCTCATGAGGAGACAGAAGCGGATTGAGTTGAAGGAGAAGGCGCGAGATGATATGGTGCTTGCTAAAGAGATGAAGACACTTGGTCCAACCCAGACACTTTTTGCTTCTTCAACTTAGCTAAGCTGGCTTAGCGGAGTTCCATCGCTGCAACACATAATATCTCCAAGGGAGAAGCATAAATTTGGCTTCCTAATATGCTCACAGGAATTTTCCCCAGGAATTGATTCTATTTCTAGGGTAGCTCTAGGGTTTTCAAGCTTCATGGAAATATGAAAGGACCAAGGGACCAAAGACCGACATCTTCCCAAACCCTTTCAACCCCTCACACAAAATTCAGCCCAGACAGTATTTTTTTTCAGTGTGGTTCAGGTCTTTAAGAGAACTGAAATGAAGAGAACTGACAGATCCCGAGGTTACGAAGGGAAGATATGAGTTTGGCCTTGGGTCCTGGCAGCAGTGCATGGGGCCGCCGCCCCAAGCGTCAACTGGCCACGGTGGCCATGGAGGACAAGGAGTCTGACAGCGATGCCTCAGAGCCCGATCTCGGCCCATGTGCTGCAAGTTAAGCGTCGCTTTTAAACAAAGCAATCCTTTTTTGAGTTAACCTACTAGGGATGGCCTCCAACCTAAGAGCAATGGCCTCCAACCTACTAGCGATGGCCTCCCACTACTACCAATCGCTACCAATGCCCTCCAGCATTACTTGGTAGTTGGACGTATAGATCGTACGGATAGTTCTTGCTATTGCAATATGGCTGTGAGGGGCTATGAGGAACTGTGAGGATTAGGCAAGCGGACCCCAAAACACACTCCATCATCCGTTGGCTCTTGATAGAAAGGGGCCATCCAGTCTCAGACTGCCTTCAAGAAAGTCATGCTGAAAGAAGCGCTGTTCGCATTTTTGCTTTTCTGGGAGTCCAGGGTCAATCATGATCAGGAATTGTTATTCAACAAGAAAGATTAGGTTGGAGGCCATCACTCTTAGGGTTTCAAAACCCTAACATCTAAAAACCTTACCATGTGTTGTTGTAGAGGTGCGGAAGGCTTCGACTTCCACGTGTAGGTCGAATTAGGTCGATATTTTGTAGACAACTGTACACATGAGCTGGTCGCAACTGTACATTAATAGTGAACACATGGGGGTCTCTCGTTCTCCAGGATGCTTTGGATCCCACCAAACAACTGGTCGGATGAATGTTGCCTTTCTTTCACCCGTGCCCCGCACTTCTTTAGGTCCACTTCGATCATCTGACCAGCTGCGCGAGAAGGAAGACAATCTCTTTGCACCGGTGATGGATGATGAGCCTACTGAGCAGGACCTCACAGACGAGGGCCTCTCGTTTGGACATGCACCAGAGGTCTGGGGATCACCCGAGGTCTGAACACGACTGGTGTCTGTGCTCGATGTGTTGAATGCTCGATGTGTTTGCAGTGTCGTCTGTCAACGAGACTGCCAGCACCTTCGACCTGCGAACCAATCTAGAACACAGGACACAGCACCCATTCGACGCAGGCCGTCCAACTCGTCCAACTCGGGGACTCTAAGGAATCGATTTGGTCATCGATGCTACACGCCATGTGGCTTTTGGCGTGGTGGAGCGAACCAAGGGCGCTCGGGGTGTGCTCTTCGGAGAGATGTCCGAGTCCATGGATGTCTTGAACAATGTGGCAGCTTCGGTGGAGAAATCCGGTTGGAACATGTAACCTGAAGTCGGCGTCCTGTTGTGAAGCGGGCCATTGGAGGTGATTGGCTCCGTGTGGGTTCGGTCCGGAGCCTGTATTTGCTATCAGGAACAGATCGGTAGTTGCCAATGTGAAAGGGCCGGTCAAAACTATTGTGACATAGGATGGGTCCACTGAAGACTCTTATTGAGTGGATGCTTCTTGTTGTATTTTTGGAGGGAAAACAAGGGGCCAAACGACTTGAACCAAATTTCACATTGCACACAAAAAGCACTACACCAGGGCAGCCTTTTGCATGACTGGGCCACCACCGTCTTACAGGGAGGGTTCCAATTTGTTGCCACCTTCACTAGATTGCCCCAAAAAGTATTTTCGGACCTATGAAGGCTTTTTTGGAGCAAAGAACACGCTTAGCGCTTCGGCACGCTTGAGGCCACAGTGCTGGAGGTCCTTGGGAAACGCACTCGCGACCTCGAAGCCCAACAGCGACAGATTCTGAGGCGGTGAAAAAAAATCGCGAGGTCCACAGACATGAATTTTCATGCATTGTCCTTCATGCGTGTCACCATTAGAGTCGATGGTGACATGGACCAATCAGGAACCTGAAATGTCTGTGGAGTTCTCGGAGTAGGAGTTGGGAAGGGTCAATTCCTCGCCTGAAAACAAGGCGGACTGTTTCACAGGTGCTAAAAGAATAGCACACACCGTTCAAGAGCATGCAATGTCTTATTGCCGCTGTATCATTAAAAGAGTTGGCAGCTGGCCACATCTCAGTGCCCAGCCACATTGCACCGAGTTATTTGAGCTGGTGTATGCTTCGAACCAAAAGGTAGGTAGGGTTTTGGCCAGCTGCCAGAATTCACAGCGTTTCACGCAATGTATAGCAAATGAACATGCATGCTGATGTAGAAGAACCAGTCTTGACGGAGATACCCCCACTCTGCATGCAAGGTCCGTGGGATGAAGGGCAATCTCATAATGTCAGGTCTGATGAGTCTTGAGCGCGGCTCGGAAAAAGTGACAGAGTTTGATCAGGAGCACATCTTGTAGATTCCTCTTGAAATGGAATACGGAGCCTCCTTGGTGGACATCACGCCGTTCTAGGTCCATGTGTTGGTTCTCGTTTTTCTCAACGGTTCACGCTCAATGAACGATTTGCATCCTGCACAGCGCAGCTCAGGGATATTTGTGGTTCACATGCTCTCGTCCGCAGCGTGTGCAACCCTGCAGGAGGAGGCCCACTGAATTGTTCATAGTCTTGGACTGCTCTCGGAATTGCGATTCTTGCGGAGTCTGGCAGGTGAGAGGTTTGAGTTGCAAATGCTTTCAAGCCCTCTCTACAGCGTAGACCGTGAATTCATACGTGTCTCCAGATACGACATGTCAAGTCAAGGGATCCCCTAGGATCTATTTGAACCTTCTTCTTTCATGATAGGTTTGGGGCTTGGAAGAGATCCACCGATGGCAACCGCCCGAAGCGACAGCTGTGCTGAAGCGGTTGGCACGTCAGAGCCGCTGGGACCTGGCGCTGGAGGCCCCGCTGGGACCGGGCCGTCGGCATCAACTCATCACGGGTCGGCATGAAACTGGGGCATCATGGGAGGCCATCGCTGGTAGGTTGGAGGCCATGGGCCGGTTTCACCGCATGTCACGGAAGATGACACTGAGTGACACATGAGGTTGGACTCGGTTGGACGCGCTTACCGAGGTTCAGGTTGAGGTATTGTGAGGGGTTGTGGGGCGTTGTGGAGCACCAAGGGCTGTCTGTGCACCGCGCCAAACCCGTGAGGTTCTGCAACTCATGATGCCCAGCTGCACTGGCAACTAATGTGCCCTTCTGTTTTTGTTTTGCCTTGTTTAACAAGGCACGGATATATTTTGTTGTTGCCAAAGCGCAAGCGTTTGCCAGGCCATGCCCTCCTATTCTCCTATTCTTCATGAGTCTTTAGTAAGTCTTCAATTGGCACTAAGGCTGGACAAGCGTCTCGAAGTGAACACCATCCATTACAACACCATGCTGGCAGCCAGTCGAAGGGACTGGGAAGTGGGACTGCTGCTTCTGGGTCAAATGCCCTCGAAGAAGTTGCGGCCCACAACAGTAAGCTTCAACTCCATCATGGGGGCAGCCAACTGGCAACAAGTTCTGGAACTGTTAACCACCATGCAAAATATAGAGCTCAGGCCAAGCCAAGTGTCCTACAACACCGCCATGTCAGCATGTGCTGGTCAGGATGCTTGGGAAAAAGCACTCATGGTGTTCGATCAGTTGGATTTTCGAGATCAGATCAGCTACAGCACAACCATCACGGCCTGTGAACGGGGGAATTCCTGGCAAGGAGCGCTTGATCTTCTTGGAACTATGAGTCTTCAGCAGCTGATACCCGACGTGATTACCTTCAGTGCAGCGATCAGTGCTGCAGGCATCCAGTGGCCAGTAGTCATTGAGCTCTTGGAGAGCTCCATTCAGTTGCGAGTGACCCCCAATCAAATCTCTTATTCAGCAAGTATCAGTGCTTGTGAGAAAGGTCACCAGTGGATCACAGCATTGGACTTGCTCTCATGCATGTTTCGAGAAGACGTGACGCCGAACGAGATTAGCTTCAGTGCTGCAATCAGCAGCTGCGAAAAGGCTAGCCGGTGGCCAATTGCCTGCAGCCTGCTTGCCTCAATGTCAACCTTGCGGTTGCAAGTGGATGCCATCAGCTACAATCCAGTCATTGTTGCCTCAGCAAACGGATGCGAATGGGAGCTTGCTCTTAGCTTGTTCAGTGAAATGCCAGCAAAACTCTTGGCCCCCCGATGCTTTCAGCTATACAGCTGTCACTACAGCTTGTGCACGCACCAGTCAGTGGCAAATTGCACTGGCTCTTTGGAGGTCTGGAAAAGTGAAAGCGAGCGAGATCACTTGGAATTCGGTCATTAGTGCCTGCGAGAAAGGGGGTCAGTGGGAGTTGGCCCTTTTTCTCTTTGGTCAGACAGACCTGCATGCGCAAGAAAGCACATTTGGCACTGCCATAAGCGCTTGCTCCAGGGCTGCCCTTTGGCAGGAGGCATTGACTTTGTTAAGCCAATGTCAACGTCAGCATTTGTTGCCCAGTGTTGTGAGCTTTTGCACAGCAATGAGTGCATGCGAAGGAGTTGCTCCATGGCAACAATCTTTACAGCTCTTTTGTTGGATGTGGAGAGATCGTGTTTCTCCAAATCTACTGACCTACACTTCTTTAATCAGTGCATTTGGGAAAGCTTGGCAATGGGAGTTCGCCCTCTCAATCTTTCACCAGATGCAGCGAGGGTCGCAGGTCGCAGCACCCGATGCTGTGACCTGTTGCGCAGTGATCGCAGCTTGTGAGCGAGACGGCCGTCGGCATTTGGCCATCAGGGCCATCAGCCTTCTTGCAGACCTGGCAGAGTCACAGATCCAGCCCTACAGATTTTGGAGAGGAAGGACATACAAGGACATTGGCATAACTTTGTAACTCCTCAGAGGAGCTCTTCAAGAGAAAAATGCACTGAATTAGGCACAGCATTGTTGATTTATGTTGATGTTCCTTTTTCGTTTCTCGCGGGCAAACTCGCAGAACTTGCTTGCATTACAGTAATTTCAATTTCACGGAATGAATAATTTTCCAAAGCTCCTGCCGACAGTGCATACTTTGTTGGTGATCTGGCTTGGAATTCAGGGTCGTGGCCTTTCACTACCTTATGCTACCTGTCATTGATTTCCCATGAGGAAGTGTCCCGAACTTTAAGCTAGTGCCCAAGCGGCCACATCGGCACGGGGACACATTGAGTTGTTTTGTTTGTTGTCTCGTTGTGCCAATTTCACAGCTGGATGGAGTGAGATTGAACCCAACTTTTGAGTTCACAAACCATGTGCGACATGCACATGTTGTAGGCTCACCAGAGCACGTTGACATTCTGCGTTAATTGCTGCATCACCGGACTGCAAAGACAATTGATACAAAATTGAGAAGTTCAGCTTTTCCCGAGCCACCTGCATTCCTTGCAATGCTCCAAAATTAGGCCATGACCAAGAGCAGCTGGATCCACAAGTTTCTAGTGACCAAGACTTCCTAAAGTACTTGGTATCTTCTCAGCTATGAAGAACAAAGCTAGAGAATACAAGTGAAATGGATTGAAATGTTGAATTACAATTTAGGCAACAAGAGAGGTTTAAAACACTCCCCATCATTCCACATCTCAATCCAGCACAAGCTTCATCTAAAGTTGATTTTGTCATCACACGGGGCAGTGACGAAATAACGGTCATGGTCAGGGTTCAGATAGCCCGATGCCCTGCAGTGGCCAAGGTGAAAAGAAAAGGGAAGCATTTCATGCAGATCATCACACGGACAACGACACCCGATGGCAGAATCAGAGAGGACATATTTTAGTTTGCTGAATTGTTTGACATTTAAGCAACATATGAAATGTGACATGGAGACAATTCCTGTTCGTAACTTGGACAGGACGTCAAAGAAATCGAAATACAATGAAAGATCAAAATACACCATTGTACAGCAGCTCACAACTGAAAACAATTACACATCAAATTAGAAATTATAGATTAATGAATACTATTTCTATGATATTATCAATATACACAATATATATATATATATATTACGGACGCCTAAGATGGAAAAAAAATGGTTGTCAGAATCTTCTATTTGAAAGTGTGCCCGGTTTTGAACACCCGATCAATTCAAACAGAACATGGCTCACAAGCCCGGGCGAAACAAAAAGAAGATATTATTTGGGACAACCGCAGCGATTTCTATGTTTGTTGTTTCCCTGTATGCCCCTTTATGTTTTCTATGTCTTGGTCTTCTCCTTCTTTTCCTTTTCCTTTCCATTTCCCTTTTCCTCTGGTCTTTTTCCTTTCTCTCTCCTCATTTTCTTCTCCTCTTTATATTCCTTTCTTTCTCCTCCTTTTCTTCTCCTCCTTATATTCCTCTCTTTCTCTTCTTTTTCTTCTCCCTCTCCTCGTTTTCCTCTCCCGTTCCATTCCTCTCTTCGTTTTCTTCTCTTTTCCCCTCCCCTCTCTTCCTATGGTGCTTTATGTGGTTATGTTATGATATGTTTTTACGTAATGTATACGATCGGGCATTACATTTGGCTTAAGGTATATTGTGCGATACAAAAGCCGCTTAGTTCGCCTTCGCTCGTACGCTCTTGTGGGTTTGTTAGCCTGTAAGCCGATCTAGGTTGATATTGTTGATTACACGCTCCACTGCGGGGGGATTCCACCCTTAAAGTGGTAGCGGAGTTTCGTTGCTCCAGAAATCCCGAACTAACGGGTGGGTTTCGGCGCATCTTCGTTCGCGTAGAGTCGCTACAGCTGACACACAATGAGCGATAGCGAGAGTTTAGAAGAAGGCTATGAATTAGACTATTATTTAGATGGTAGCGTTACGTATTATTAAGTCCAAACACTAATAAGTCCTGAAACCGCTCTAGCGGTAGGACATCGTAGGCTAGATGCGTACGTAGCCTAGGTTCCCGAGATATCTTAACTTAGGATGACTCCAAAGATTGCACCGATTTTCGACGGTTTAACATCCTACTTTGAGTACGAAGATGGTATAGATGATTGGTTGAACCTGACGACATTAACTCCTCGAAAACACGGTCCTAGCTTGAAAAACAGCCTGGTAGGTGCAACCGCACATGATAAAGACATGCTAGAAAATCGTCTTCTCGTAGATGTAGAAACACGTGTTCTTAAGTCGATTCCTTCAGTTGTTTCGATAATGGCGTGGTTCCCGTGAAATGGTCACTTGGATTGGTCTTTTCGAAATTACTATGAGACGTTTGCAAAACGCGTGGATGGACCTCTATCGAGACTTTCCGGCACCACAAAACAGTCGAGTTTACCAACACCCTGACTGTAGCGTAACGTGTTGAAATTGCAACGATGGACCCAGAAGACAGACCCGCTGCTGTGCAGGAAATTTGGAATCAACGAATAGAAGCAGCCAGACAAGAACATCAAGCCGCATTCCCACTACCTGCGAATTTGATTGCCATGATATTCATTGCGTAGGCAGATTTGAACGAGCAACAGCCAGAACGACTGGTATCAACAATGAATGCACAAAACATTCCAATGGAAAACTACGAGTATCAGGCAGTCAAGACACAATTTCTACAACTTTTCTGTGTAAGTAGAACTAGTATTAGCGATCCACAGCTTCAATACCGCCCTAGCCGTCGTAGGCGTCGAACATATTTCATTGAGGAATACGGCACCATGGATGGCGAAGAAGGCTACTGTGTGACCGATGAAACCACATGTGAACAAGGTTTCATGGCGCTGTACGACGAAGATCATTTTCTTGCGCTGAAGGCTGACGGACAAGGTTATCGTAGAAGGAAAATCCGCGGCCGGAAATTCAGGAAAGGCAAAGGAAAAGGAAAAGGTGAAGAAGGCTAGGATTTAGACCCCGTGGTCGGGGCAAAGGCAGTTCGCGCATGACAGAAATACAATGCGAATATGAAGATCCGGACTCCTCCTTCCTTGGTAAAGGCAAAGGAAAGAACAAGTCCTATACCCCGCAATGGTATCAGCCACATGTCGGAAAAGGAAACAAAGGCAAGGGTCAGCAACCGTTTGCAGGAACGGCCAAGATTAACAATTGTTGACATATAACATTAAGTCACGAAAGGTAGCCCTTTAGGGGATACCTTGAGTTTGTCTTGCGAAGCAAGTGTTGGGACGTCCGGGTCTAATAATTGATCGCTCAATTCAGACCCCCCCCCCCTCCCCCCCTCTAAAATCAATTCTCTCCTGGAGAACGTCTTCGTGAGCCTCTCATGATTTCAGGATAGTTGAAACCCTCTTGAACATTTAGAAAGAGTGAATATGAAATTCTAATCACGAAAGGTGTTCCCCGAGGGGATACGTTTTGTGAAGCACGTCAATTCTCTCCTGGGGAGCGTCTTCGTGAGCCTCTTATGGTTTCAGGATAGTTCAAATCCTATGATGTTCCGATTCAATGCTCACCGATGATCTGAGCCATGGGGCAAGTTTGTTTTCCTAAGAATCTTTTTGAACATTTCGAGAGCACATGTTTGAACATTTACAGTGCATATGAACATATATTTACGAAAGGTCGCCTCCGACAGGATAAATCACCATGTCGAACATTGCATTTTTGTTCCTGCCTCTCGCGTTCTCTTCTCTTCCCGCTGTCCTACCTTTCGTGTCTCCCTCCTCTCAAGTTTAGTTGTTGTTTCCGGATTTACCGAAATTTAGAAATAGTGAATTTGTCAAGGTAGCGAAAACTGTTGAGATTCATATTTTAAATATAGGGAGTGTTGCATGCGTGCGCTTTCCAATTTGGGTGTTGGTATCGCTGCAGCACCACGGTTGGTCATTCGATGCGTTCTATTTTTGAAAGTGGGAAGAGCCTGGGTGTTGGTGCCGCTGCAGGATACTTGGACATTGGCGTTGTTGTAGGGCGCCGCTGCCATGTATGTCTGGCCGTGTGCACGTTGGAATATGGGTAGTGCTGGTGCTGCTGCGGAATGTGGCCGTGTGCGCTTCTGAGGTTGGGTGTTGGCGCCGTTGCAGGGTGGACTTTTTATTTTGTAATGGAGGGTGGACCGTAATATCACCACATGGGAATGTAACTTACGATCACCATGACCAAGAAGGTTGATGCCCACTCCACCTGAATATATAATGTGCTAAGAAGGGGTAAGAGTAGGAGTAGGAGTTGTGGCAATCGTTGTGGTGGTGGTGTTGGTTCTAGTAGTGGCAGTGGCAGTCGTAATGGCAATACATTGTAGTAGTCATAGTCGCAGTCGTAGTAGGAGGAGGAGGAGTAGTTAGTAGTTAGTAGTACGTAGTAGTTGTAACAAGAAGAAGGTGAAGAAGAAGGAGTAGTAGTAGTAAGTGGTGAGTAGTAGTCGTAGTAGGAATGGTAGTGGTAAGTAGAAGTGGTAGTGGTAGTGGTAGCGGTAGTAGTAGTAGTAGTAGTAGTAGTAGTAGTAGTAATGGTAGTAACCTAGAGACACGTTTCATACCTACTTTGTTTCGATTGGTTTCTGTCCTACCTATCCGCCCGCCACCCTACCTATCCGCCCTTTCGGGCCACTTCCACAGTCGCCACGCACGTCCTTTATCGCTGAGGCCTGGTAGACACTGAAAAACAGGTCTTGGGGAATCCGAGCAAAAATCATGGCGGGCAGGTAGCTACGATGAGTGGTTTTGAGTGCACGGTGAGTGGGAACATAGCTACGGTGTAGTGGTCTCCCTTTTTTCTATACCCACAAGCGCGCGATCATGTTTCACAAGGTCGGCTATTTCGCTACTGCCGAAACCCTTGCAGCTCGATTCCGCACAATTTGGGGCATTTGATGCGACAGACTTATCCGCCCCCTACAGCCTTAAGCCACAAAGTACCTACGAAACGCGTCTCTAGGAATGGTAGTAGTAGTAGTAGTAGTAGTAGTGGTAGTAGTAGAAGTAGTAATAGTAGTGGTAGTAGTAGTGGGGGTAGGAGTAGGAGTCGGAGTAGTAGTAGTGGTGGTGGTGTTAGTAGTAGCGATTATAGTTATAATACAAATAATGCTAGTAGGAATAACAATAATAGAAATAGATAGGTGGAAGGCATTAAATGATATATGATAGATTATATATCGATAATAAATACGAATAATGAACAATTATTTAATGAATTATTCCGTAGGATTATCGATTTTAAAACGGATATTTTTTGAGATTATCATATATTAATATTTCTCGATTTTAAATGATATATGTTGGATATATTTCTGATATTATTTTTATTTTATGAACATTAATATTAATATATATATGAAATATGAATTTAATAATAATTATGAATTATTAATTCATTATTTTTATAATAGATTAATTAGCTTTTGATGGTCGGGAATTTGATTGTATATTTATTGGATATAAATTTTTTTGGATAATGTTATTATATAGGATTTGTGTCGGCATATTTTTCGATATTCGACGTATGAAATTTGTAGGGGGAAATGATTCCGGGATTTTAGTGTCGATATAATTTATATCGAGAACACATAATTTGATGATTTTAGGGACGAATCGAATTTGGAATGTTAGCCTGGACCCCGCTTCTGTTGAGATTTTTTTTAAATGGTCTTTTTTTGAAAAATAATAATATTGAAAATTAAAAATATCGAAAATTACGTAAAACGATGGATAATTGTTTAATCCCAGGATTATATTTATATCGATTTTTTTTAGAATTATGTCGTCTCCGTTCCGCTTACATTTACATTCTGGATATTGGTACGGGATCGACGGATATTTATATTTAAGGAAAAATATATAATTATTGAATTATCGAATTATAATATATATTTATATTGAAGTTAATTTAGTCGATTGGGAAGGGGTATTTATTTATAGATATTGATAATATTTAATGGTATAATATATTTTATCAAACTAGATTATTTAAAACATTGGAGAAAATCATTGAATATAATATATAGAGGATATGATAATTAAATAATTGATTAATTCTATCTATATATGATTGATAACAAAATCAATGTATTATTGGCCCGTGTTGGGCAGCGCTACGAAAGCGGATGCATCGTGTGCATCTGAGAGTCCCGGAAGTCGGCACATCCTAAGTACAAGGTCAGCGAAAGGTGTCTGCAAGGAGCTGGGTCCATGGATTTTCTTCTTCTTCGGCCATGTGAGAAAAAGGCCGGCGCCAAAACTTCGCAAGCCCAAGCTGAGGCACAAACCAAAACAGGTAGCAATCCTTCTGCAAGGAAGGGTGCAAACGACTCAGCCAGGGCAAACGATCGTCGTCAATCAACCAAATGTTTCCACTTGTCAACAAGCAGGACTGGTAATGTCCTGAATGAGGCTCCTCACCCAAGTGCAGGGTCAAGCTTACGATACGATACTCAGCCCAGTATACATCTAGGCCGGAGGCTCGTCCAAAAATCGGGATCTGGACATAGGACCTGGGAAAATCAACGTTCATGTGATTCTTTGTGTGCAAGTTGGGAAAGCGCTCAATCTGAAGGCAAATGTTTGGGTGCTCCGACGAACACGCATTTGTGTATGGTGACAGCTGGTGCCATGCATGGATCATGGTTTGCAATGCACCAGTCTTTTGGTCAGGACATCGGAGCAGGATCGGTGCAATCAATGCTCCACCGTCATCATGACCAGTGGTCAACCTATTTTGCCAACTATTTGCTTGCCATCCCCAAGGGCTGTGTCGCATGAATTGTTTACGCAACCAACCACTGTACGCAGCAGCATCCTGCTGGGTTCCCCAAGGATGAGCAGTCAGCCAAGGACCATGAAGGGTTCGAAAAGGCTCATCGACAACCAGGTCAGCCAACTCCCATCCAGCATCAGTCAAAAACGACAAAAGATGTTGTCCCCATTCACCCCACTCAGAAGGGGTGAATGAAGCTTTCGTATGAAACCATCGACCACAACTGACTCAACATGACGCTGTTGAGGTAGCATGTATTGTCACTGTTGCAAAATGCATGGGTCAACAAACTGCGAGCTATTTTCTCACCTGTCGTGCAATGGCCTGAGCCAGCGGGGACCGCTGGAGCGAGGTAGTGCGAATCCTCAAGAGCACCATCTGCCCCATTCCGTTCCCGCACAAGGCCATCAGAGCGCCAAAAAGCTGGCGAGATTCCGGGCTCCGCAGGGAAATGTCCAATCGCCACGGGATCACCAATTGGCTGTCTTCTTGAATCCCTTCCTGGTTCATGGGCTTCATCGGAGCGAATTTGTGGATCAACTCGGTATTGGCTCCGAGCCGTGTCAACAAGGTCAGGATCTCCCGGACTCGAGCAAAAGAAAGTGGCTCTTGCTTGGTGGGTCGCAGACATTTGGCCTGCTGATCCCACGACATGTAGTTTCATTCGTTCTGGGCATTCAAGATCTGCTTGCTCCGAAGATTGGCGCAAAGTGCGTCGGCGCTGTCTTCGATATTGAGCCGACCAATGCGTTGCACCAGCTCTTCCACCACTTTCAAGAAAAGCACCTGTCGCAGAGGATAGGTCACTCCAGCCTGCTGCTTCTGAATGTGCCATTCTTTTTGAGGCCGTGAGCATGGTGGGAAGTATGGATCCCTCGCCGGCCTGGATGAAAAGAAGGAAATTGCGGTCCAAACACATGGCATTGATCATGTCTTCCTGTCTCAAACAAAGCTTCGCCAGCATCTGAACCAACGAAGAATCCTGCTCGGACCTCGTGGAAGAGTCCGAGAAGTTGGATCGATGTTTCGATCTGCCCTTACCAGTCTGGGTGCCAGATTCGGATTCGTTCGTGCGGGGTCGCTTCACGTGGGTGCCTAAAGCTTCCACCAAATCGTAATGACAAGTCGTCGTTGGACATATGCTTTGCCATCACTACTGCCAGCTACGGTGAGAACCAGGTCACGAGCTAACACGTGTTCGAGCTCCATCAAAACATGATGCAAGATCAACTGTTGGTGTGAATACGTGTCAATCACAACGTCCTGAGGGGTCCACCATGAGTCAATGAGTGCCAGGCCCATCGATAAGGTACAACTGCGGGGATCCATGCCACCGCTCGGAAAAGCATGTCAGAAGTCATCAATACCTGAGGCAATTGGCGGAAGTGGGAGACGGGTCCATCTGACCGTCTGTGCATATCAATGAAGGCGTGCTTCCGGAACAAATGCCATCGATGCATATAGTGGCATGGTGATGTGGTGCATCATGTCCATGCATTCCGGTGTTTGGCCTGTGGATTTGATGCCCAATGTCCATGGAATCAAGTCTGAGGCCCATCTCGGCAAAGGTGTGGCATCTTGCATTTCGATCGGGACAGAAGGACCATAATGCTGGTCTTTGATCCATTGAATGACCAACTGTGGACATATTCCCCTGCTAAAGTGATTCTGGAGGGCAAACGGCATTGTGAACGAAGCTCGACAATGGATGCAGCTCAATCGTCCCGGCATCATGTCCCGACTGGGCCTGAAAGGGAACGATTCCGGTTTGTCCACCTGATGCGACAGGCGGACATGGTGAGCCAGGCCTTTCCGTCCAACCACTTCCAGACACAAAGGACAGGTGAATTCGGACAATGGAACTGGAATTTCGGTGGTTGCTGTCTCTGCCAATCGGGTTTGGATTATATCTTTACCCGGAGGTCGTCCACGTTTGGGCTGGGCATCTGTGTGTGCAGGGATCGATCCTGGGGAACGATGTACTACTTGATGTTGGGGGGGACAAGAACACTGCCGGATACTGGGTGCATTTGAACATCGATGGACTGGGGTTGGCCTGATCCGAACTGGATGGAGTTGCAGTGGACCTTGTTGTCAGGGCTGGGTCCGGGGTTGAGGTCAGGTCCATGGGGCCCCGGAGCTTCTTGGTAGTTGGAGCCGGATCTGGAGCTTCGTCAGGCGGTTGATCAATACCCGAGGTCGAGGATGGATACCATGCACGCTTCATGCGTGGCATGACTGGAAAGTGTGCTGGAGCAAACACATGGGCTGTCATGGCGTACCACACTGCACTGATGGGTGTGGACATTGAGAGTTCTGGTACAACAGAGCGGGCATTCACCTCGGCCTGATCCGAAGTTGGCAAATCCTTTGACCATTTCCAAGTGGGTGTTGGTCGGTCCGATCTTCTCCTGATGGTGCTCCCTATAGCGCCGGGTCATGGCTTTGGCATGGACCTGTTAATTGCAGAAGGCACATCGTGTTGCAAGCTCCTGGCACAATGGCTTGTCCAAGTCAGGCCCATGTACGAACGGTGACGAATGTGCATGGCCACTTCAGGTATGGACACAATCGGGATCACCAAAGCCTGGTGCATGTCAAAAGCTGTGCAAATACGTTTGTTGATGTGTGTACGTAAGGTCGTCATGTTGGTGAACTTGATCTTGCAATGACGACAAACACCAGTGCCATCTACTGAGTCTCTTAGGGGATTATAGACATCCTCGGGCAAACATGGGATGTGGTGCATCTGACGCATGTGCCGTTTCAGTATACCGGCCTGATTAAATTGTCGAAGGCATTCCGGGCACTCAAGAGATGGATCCTGAGCATGAGGTTGTGAGGAACCAATCGGAGTGTCTAAGTGGCTTATGGGATAGTCTGGGGTCAGTGCAATCACATCAGGAGGTTGGTCGTCCATGGCCAATTCGATTGCTTGCTGTATCTTGTGCAGTAACGACTGGCGCAATCGAAGGTTGTGGCTTTGGAGAATCGCCCAGGGAGATGATTGATGCAGTCGACGAAGCATGTCCTGTGTGGGTTCATGTGTCAAATGAGTTGGTGCTTTTATCATGTGTCGGAAGTGCGCGTTGACGATATTAATGATCTTACGAAAGCCCTTCTGCGTGATGCCCATTTCGTGAATACCGTACATGATCGTGGGACAATGCATTGTTGGTACAATCGAAACCTGATGCTTTGCGGAACACATTGGGCTGTGAGCCACTTCCGCAAGGTGGAGAAACACATTTGAGCGGCCTGTGCACGTCGTGCCACCGTGTCCATCTCCCATGACCTGTATCCTATGATCATTCCAAGGTACGCCGTTTTCGAAACCATGGGCAGGCGAATCGAGGAGTTAGGCATGGTCAGAAAAGGACCGGTTTTTGGTACGGATGACCCACCGTTTGGTGAATCTGTTTGCCTCTTTACAAACAGCCCTAAACAAGACAACACTCTTGTCAAGATTGATGGAAAACCATACATGCGAAAGACTCGAAGTATATGGTCCAGGTCAGACAGGGCTGTGAGGCCATCCGCAATCTGTCGCGTGCGCCATCTTAAGTGCACGTCGTCCGCATAAATTATGACATGATCGTGAAGCCACGTGTACGAGTATCGAGCCACCAAATCGGTGAGCACCAGGTGCATGCAGAGGGTCCAGAGGATCGGACCATCTTTTGATCCCTGACGAATCCCTCGAGTGGCCAATATCTCACCCACTAATTTTTTATGCGGAATATAGTATTTGTGGGGGGACAACAGGGTGTGAATCATGATCTGGAGATCATGAGGCAGCTGCAAGTATTGTATGGCAAGGCTCACCGTGTTTCGACTGACCGAATCAAAGGCCTTATTCATGTCGAGCGAAACCTGAAGGCCTCCGAACATGCCATCTTTTGAATTATCCTTGCTGTGCAATTGACAGTCATCGCGGACCTGTCTGCAATGATGCGAAACTTGAAGCAAACAATCTGCAGTACTCCTATTAGGGAGGTAAGCATATAATGGTAAGCAACGAAATTTATCGATCGTGTATTGCAACAGTTGAGCGGTGACAAAACTCGAGGCAACTTTACAGACAGGGTGTTGAAGGCAGATCGGACGAAGAGCCTGCGGTTTCGTGCTTGGCTTTCCCGGTTTGGGAATGAGATGCAGTCATCCAGCCGTCCATTCATCAGGAGCTTGGGGGGGGTTGACACTCCACCAGTGAGCCAAGGCACTATATGTCGAACCAGCAAGTTCAGGGGCCAATGCTTTCTACACTATGGCTGGGAGACTTGGTGGTGCCACAGCTTTGGTGGCCGGCAGTCGATTCAAGGCTTCATGCACGGCCTTCTCATCGAAGGGCAGGACCTGAAGTGCGGGCAGGGCCGGTTGTTGAAAGTCCGGATCATGAAATTGGGTCCCAAAGTATTGAACAAGTGCATTAAGTTCTTGTTGGGGGCTAAGTGGTTGTCCATGACTATCAAACATGTGAATTCGCTGATATCGTTGCTTGGGACAGAGCGAGCGGATTCAGCGAAAGAAGGCAAACGACTGGTGCTTCATTGCCAAATCGGCACCTTCCCGGAGAAAGGCTTCAAGTCTGTTCCGTTTATTTGTCCGACTATATTGCCTGATCTGTTGGTGCAAAGTACGGTAGCGGGTCAAATTGCACCAACCCTGAAACACTGATTGCATACAACGATCAGGCAAGGCCAGGACAGCCTTCCGTGCTAGCCACATCTGGGCAATGAGAGATCGAAAGACAGGATCCACCTGGGCCTGCCGTTTGACCGACGGGAAACATTGTTTACACAGCTGAACAAGGCTTTGTTCCAAGGTCAGATTACGATCCATCGGCGACGACGTACGTGCGGTTGTGGCAATGACATGTCGGGCCTGAGTCAGGAAATTGGCCCATTGCGGAGTGTCCTGGGTTCAGGCCTGACGAAGGCGGAACCGGTTGATGCCCTTATGGTGTTTGGGATTGGGAATGGGATACCATTTAGACAAATGGAAGCTCAATGGATAATGTCGAGGGCCTTGATTGCCAAAAAAGTCGAAGTCAGGATGATGTTTCGGTTGCAATGTGCTCCAGGAGATTTGCTCCTTTCGCATCAACACGAAATCGATTCGAGTATTATGGTCACCATGCACGAAGATGGGATGGAAAACCCGAGTGTGAACAGCTGCCAATCGGTGATCCTGAACAAGTGTTTGAAACAATTCTCGATCTGTCTGAGCAGCTTTGTCATACTTGGGATCCTTGGTGAAAATATGCTGACCATCAAAATCAAGTGGTGTGTTATGATCACCGCCTAATATAAGAAGATGTCGTGCCGGGGTGTGGTTTATGCAATTACGAAGACAAGTCCAAACTCGTTGACGTTTGGTCAACAATTGCGAAACATTCCCTCCTGAGTGCCATGCATGTTGATAAATGGCATATATGTTGTGAGGACGGTACAATTGCAATCTCACTTGCATGATCCTGCTGGGTATGTGATGTGCCACCGAGATGGCTTCTTTTGAGATCAGGGCAGCACGAACCATCACTAGAACCGAAGCATAACGATCAGCCCCATGCAGCACATGCCATTGCGGGGTACTCCATTCACTGGTCATACCCCATCCCGTTTCCTGGGCGATAATGATGTCGTATGGAGATCGATCACACCAGGCAAACCAGCTTGGATAGTGCAGTGATCTGGATGCGTTCCACTGCAGCACTTGAAGATGGCCTGATGTGGGAGGGGTCTGACAGGAGACCTTAGGTTGGGGGGCCTGTTTACGGCGCTGTGTCCATAACTGTTTGATTCGAAAGGGCACTTGTGCAGGATACAATGCCTGATGTCTATACATGGCGATGCCGGTATCCAAGGATCGAAAATATGCTCGAATATACGATCGTTTTAATCGGTTGCACCGATTCCGAGACTGGACGAGGCCTAAGCCAGCTGTTGCCCATGCCTCGTGATGTTTCGCCCGAGGTTCAGGGATATCACGTGCTTGGATCGGGCTCACGCACTCTCCTGAGGCGGGAGAGGCAACCCTCGCGCCGGGGATGGGATTGGCAAGCTCGAAAGGCTCATGTCGGCCCATCCCGCCTGGACTTGGGACCAGGCTTTGCAAATCTATGAGGCTCAAAAGGACGAGGAGCGAAAAAGTTAGGCAAGGCATAAGGCGGGTCAATCACAAGTAACACATGGCACTTAAACGGAAACAAGGAAAGCCGCGCCCGACGCTCCCTTTCTTGATCTGCAAATGGCGCTTAAATCGATCTATTATAAAATATATAGACAGATATATAATTTTTAGTTCTTGATAGATTCATTTTGATTGCTCGATGTTATATTAGTTTTCTTTGATTTAAAACGATTTTAAGAATTAACTTTTTTCTATTTTAATTTCCAAAAAATTGAAAATAATAAGAATATTATATATATATAAATGTGATGGCAGGATTTTTTTGGCATATATAATATATCGATATTTTGAATAAAATAATTTCATTATTTGGGCCATTAACTGCAAAAATATATGTTGTATACCGGGAATATATCATGATGATATTGAATTTGCAGATTGCCTTTATTTTGTTGTGGCTAATCTTTCCCGCCTGGATATCATCGTCTATCAGATGGGAGATTGGCATGGAGTCTTCTTTTGAAAACCGTGGCCTGATTTATGTGCCTATCCTATTCGCGATGAAAAGATTTTTTTATGCGGATTGAGGCAAACCAATTTCATTTGGCGTTTGTGCAAATCATAAAACTAATTCAATTTGATAGATTCCCAGAATTGGGCCTGAAATCTAAGATTCCCATCCATTGGCGTCGTAAAGATATCAAAACTAGAAAATATGGTATTTAATTTTGGCAGATTTTCCCATTGTTTCGATGATTTTTATTTACATGATTAATGGATATGACCAAATTGATTTCCTAACTACCGGAACTCTATTGACGTCATTCAGAGATAAAATATCATATATATATGTCCTTTGTTCATTGATTTTTCGTCTGTTTGGGATCCTGTGCTTGACGTATCATGCAATTCATTCGAGCCGATTCCAATAAATTTTGCCTAAACCATTATGATAACAATCACCCTGGGCACACAAATATTCTTCGAAATAACCGACCTTCACCTGAAAGGGCGGAGAGATGATATGAATTGGTATTCAATCTTTTTGAAATATATCTAGAATTGAAAAATTATATATATATATATATCGATATTCTAGTATTTTTTGATTGTTTTGAATATATATTCTTATTCATTTTGTTCTTCAATTATTAGATCTTTATGTATATATATATATTATA
This sequence comes from Durusdinium trenchii, assembly GCA_963970005.1. NCBI lineage: Eukaryota > Dinophyceae > Suessiales > Symbiodiniaceae > Durusdinium > Durusdinium trenchii. The sequence continues at coordinate 270,706 of CAXAMN010023917.1, read as the reverse complement.
TATTTACAATTGATGATTCAAGTAATATTTTTGTCTTAAATATATAAAAATGTTTCATGAAATGTCTATTGATGAATTTGTATTAACTAGGTTAAATATATATATATATATTCTCTTGGCAACTACCGGAATTACTAATTTCTTACATAATAGTTTCTTTTTCATTCCATTCATTTGATTGGAAAAATATTTTGTCCAAAGTTAGATCCAGATCTAGAATTTTATACGTCTCGTTCCAAATGTATGATCATTTCGATTAAAATGCCCGATTATACAATAGATAATCTATTCCTCCGGTGCAAAAATATCTTTGAAAATTGGACTTAATTTTATGAAGAAAATAGGATATATATAGCTATAATAAAACCAATTACAAAATATAGAAAAGAACATGAAATAACAATAAATGACAACATATTTTTATTATCCTATCGAATTTAAATCGTCCCACTCAAGACAAAATGAAATAGACATAAAAAAAATCATATCAAATTCATGAATGCAAACACGATTCGAAACATCCATCATATTAATAAAACTCATTTAACAAGAATATATATATATCTATAATTCATGAATTGATACATATAATATCCCAAAAACATATTCAAAAAAATAAAAAATATTAGGATGATATTCAAAAATACTTCATCCAGGATCCGTCATTCTTAACCAATAAAAGACTTATTTTAGCCATATTGTCGCCTTCTTGCGTTTTATCTTTCGTCGAAGTATGTTGTATTTATGTTTGCCATATATGTTATATGACGGAGATCATGTTTTCATATCAATGATTTTTCTGTTTTGGCAATTACGAAATATATATTTCATTATTTCTCGATATATATCTTTTACTTAATAATGACTACCCTATATATATCTTTCAAGAACCAAAAGTTATAAGAACTATTGGTAGCCGGTCGCTTAGACTTGCCCATAGTGGGGGGCTAGGGGTCAGATATAGCAGGGTGAACGTTCGCCAATCTTAACTTGAATTTTCTTCAAATTTTTGCCTTTTCGGACAGAATTTTGAGAGTGGGACGCCACCAGGCCCCCCACAATACGTGGTTTTTAGCGTTTCTTTTACAAATATATGATGTATATATGTTTTTTTGGTAATATTTTTTTATGCAATGTTGTATGTTGACGACTTAATATCATCAATATATCTAAAAGATGTTTCAATTAATCCGGTCTTACAAATATATAAATATAGTTCTTGTTATTGTTTAGCATTGGGTTATCCTTTTCGGTCTTCAATTTGTTCTGTATTTTCAATTCTGTTGTATACTCAAATTCATTATCAATCATTTCATTAATATATTATTTCAATATCTTTGGCATATGCCAACGCATGAAATGATCTTTTGATATTTGGTATTATGTGTGGCAAAAGATATTATTCAATAAACTAGTTGATTTTCCCAAAAAGTCTTTAATTGCCAAAATTTATACCAAACATCTACCATTTTCTGACAGGTATGGTTTTTGTTTATCCCTGCAAAAAACACCTGGTTCATTTTCTCAATTTTTTTACTAACAATATCATTGATATCAATATCATATTCTTTAAATATTGATATTTCCACAATTTGATCTTCTATAATTTGACAAATTCATTGTTTTTTTAATATCCGCATATTTGTTCATTCTCCAACTTGTCATATTATTGATAAAACAAATTCCCCTGGGTTCTTTTCTTCTTCAATTTTGATGGTGTGAATGCATCAATCTCAATACATTATATTGTAATATCAATATGTGTCAATTAAAGATAGACGTTTTTTGTATCAAATATGGTGTTGCAAAAAAGATCTTTGATATATTTATTTATCAAATCCTGAATTGGTATGAATTCTTTGATATCACAGAATGCAAACAATATTGTTCAACAAACTATGTGTTTGTGCAATAGACACTCAAAATAGATGAAATAGATTTGATCAATTGTTATGATATCAATTTTGAATAATTCAATGATGTCATTTAAATATCATTAAATATTGTAAAAAAACATATTGGTATTTATTATTCTGGCATCAACTTCAAACAAATTAGAACTTATTAGTAGGACATACAAATAATATTGCGTAATCATTATCACCAATCTTCTGATAGATAAATAATACCCTAATCATTTCCTGAATCGTTATTTCAATATTACAACTAATATCACCAATATTAATATGATATCAACCATATTTTTCTGTATCTTTAGATATTGATATTTCTACAATTTTTCTATAATTTACAAAAATTCGATAGATTACTATAAATCCATGAATTTATTCACTCCCAGCATCCAATCTTATTAATATAATCCTTTATCTTGGGTTCTTTTCATCTTCATTCTTTATGGTGAAAGCATCAATCTTAACACGACATATTGTAATATCATCATGCTTTCATTAATTTAAAATCGGTGTTCTATATTCCAAAGATCGAGAAAATAATTGCAAATGAAACATCTTTTTCACCTTGTTCTGCTAGATTTGTCAGCCTTTGCCAAAAACTTCTAATCTGGAGGAGGGATTCGACCCATTTATATATCTTTTTGTCGACCCCCCCTCCTAGCCTTTTCCGTAGGCATCTCGGAGGGAATTGGATTGACCCTCCCTCTTAATCTTTTCCACAGGCTCCTGATCTGGAGGGGGGGCCGACCAAAAAAACAAAAATATTAAAGATCTTTTGCTAAATGTTCCTAGGCTGCTACATCTTATGAATTTTTTCCTCGAGAAGTTAGACTTCGTTTAGAGATACAACGACGCTTGCGTCGTTTTTTCTATGGACCTAGCTTCTACTTTTGTACACTTTGCCATATTTTTTGATTAGGATCAATTCGAGAAAAGAATTGTTAATATTACTATCTAGTTGTTATATATAAAGATAAAAACAATGCACGTTTATAATTCAATGTATTCCCAAAAAATTTGTATTTCCAGAAACGTGTATTTTGGGGGGCCTGATAGCGTCCCTTTCTGAAATTTTCGGGGTAAAGTTGCGCCCCCAAAGCAGCGACAAGAGTAATAATAGCAAGCAGGAACAGTAATAATAGCAACAACAACAAGAATAACAATAACAATAGCAACATTAAATATAGCAAAAACAATAATATTAAGATTAGTAATGGTAGCAGCAACAGCAACCATAAATAACATATAATAAGCTATAGATAGAAAGAATCGTAATACAAAATAGTAGGTAATAAATATTAAACAATATATAATAGAAAAAAAGATAACAAATAGAAAATAATAGATATCACAATATTAATGCAAACAAATTAGACATAATATTATACAAATAATATCTCAAAAACAGAATAACAAGAAGAATAATAATAGGAATAATATTAAGCACATAATAATAATAACAATAAAAATATCTTTAACCATATCTTCCGCCCAAAAAATTCACCAATTCGAGAAATTAATCACCAAATTATGTTCATTGCTTAACATATTACAAAATCATCATCACCAATAATTGTTTTTAAAACCTTTAGATCGACAACTATTCTTATTATAGATCTATTTACCAATTATCATTCCAATTTCAATAAAATTCAATTTGTTTTAATATTCTAAAATCTATCTATTTATAAGTAATATTTGCAAACATATATATATATAATGTGTCCTGGCACCTTTAGACATATCAATTCCTGAAGTAATTTCTGAAGTAATGACTCAATATTGTTCATTCGTTTCATTTGGTTAAAAAATTACCTTGCCCAATTAGGAAAATGAATATTATATTGGATCAAGGTATAGAATTTTACACGCCTCGTTCCAAATAAATGATCATTTCGATCAAATTGCCCGATTATACAATAGATAATCTATTCCTCCGGTGCAGAATCGTATCTTAGAAAATTGATGATCAAAAATCTTCAAATTATAGGTCGTTAGCTTGCGCAATTTGCCCTGAAAATCTTTATCGTAATAATTTTTCAATATAGAGATTTATTAAGAAAATATTGTAAATTCAATATATATATATACGAATATCAAAAATTCAATTATATAATATAGAAAAGAAAATGAAAGAATGATAAATTATATAATATATATTATGCATCATATCGAATTCATGTCGTCCCAATCACGACAAAAATGAAATAGAAATAAGAAACATCTATTTAAACACGATTCGAAATTCGAAACATCCATCACATAAGCACCAAATTCGAAATTGGAATTCATAAATATAAGCACGATTCGAAACATCCATCATATTAATAAAATTCATTTAACAAGAATATATATATCTATAATTAATGAATTTGAATATATAATATCCCAAAATATCATTTCTTGTTATATATATAAATATTTCGAAACAAATTATTGAAGATATTCTAAATTCCTTCATCCGGCATCCGTCATTCTTAGCCAATATAAAATATTTCTTAGCCAAATTGTCGCCTTCTTGCGTTTTATCTTTCGCCGAAGTATGTTGTATCTATGTTTGCCATATATGTTATTTGACGGAGGTCATTTTTTCATATCAATGGTTTCTTCTGTATTGGCAAATACCAAATAGTTATTTCATTCTTTATCAATATATATATATATATCTATTCTTTTTAATTCTTTCAAGAATCAAAAACTACAAGAGTCATTGTGGTAGTCGGTCGTTCAGACTTACCCATAATGGGGGGGGCTAGGGGTCAGATGTGGCAGGGTGATTGTTCGCCAATCTTAAATTGAATCTTCATCAAATTTTTGCTTTTTGCGTATCAGAATTTTGAAAATGGAATGCCGCCAGGCCCCCCACAATACGTGGTTTTTAGCATTTCTTTTACAAATATATGATGTATATATTTATTTTTTGGTAATATTTTTTTATGCAATGTTGTATGTTGACGACTTAATATCATCAATATATCTAAAATATGTTTCAATTAAATTGGTCTTACAAATATATAAATATAGTTCTTGGTATTGTTTAGCATTGGGTCATCCTTTTCGGTCTTCAATTTGTACTGAATTTTCAATATTGTTTTTGAATACAAGCATATGATTTATGTGATAATTATAGGTCTTATTCAAAAATGCAATATTGTATATTGACGACGTAATATCAGTAGTATATTCGAAATATTTCTAAATTAGTTTAAATTTTGTTAATTGATATATATATAAACCTTGATATTATTTAGGATTTATTCAGCCGTGATCAACATATTTATTTTCAATAATATGTTTTATTCACATCTATTATCAATTATTACATCAAGACATTGTTTTTATAATCTTCGGTATTTGCCAATTCTTGAATTAATCTTGAATTTTTGGTCTCACGTATGACAACAACATATTGCTCAACAAATTATTTGACCTTCCAACAAATATTCAACTATCAAAATATCGATCATTTTCTAATAGATATGTTTTTTCTTATTAGGGCAAATAATATCCTAATCATGACCTGATTCGTTTTCTCAATTTCATTAATAATATCAATAATCTCAATATCATATTCATCATAATATTTTTACCTTTAGATATTAATATTTCTACAATTGGATCTTCTACAATATGCTAACACTCATTGGATTATTTCATATCCATATAAATAATGATTTTTAATTCTCCAATCTTATATTTAAAATCATGCCCTTGGATTCTTTTCTTCTTCAATCTTAATGATGAAATCATCCATCTCAATATATTATATGATAATATCAATATATTTCAAATTGAATTAGATTCTATATATTCCAAATATAATATTACAAATTAAATTGGATTTTTGGTATTACGAATTGCAAACAATATTATTCAATATAATTTATCAATTTATAGTAAATATCAAAATCGATGAAATAGATTTAATTAATTTTTACATTTTTAAATTCTAAATAAAGATTCCGTTAAAATTCAAAAGATATATCAAAAATAAATCTTTTTATTATGTTGTTTTAAATATCACAGTAATATTAATACCTATAATCATTAAAATAATTAATCAAAAATATAATATATTTGTTATTGATCATCTTCTACCAAATATAATGGTTTCTATTCCTCCAAAAATTATCGCAATCATTTCCTGATTCATTTTATCAATATTATTCAGAATCATATATTATATATTTAAAACAAGATATACCTTAATATATACCTAGACCCCATTTGACCTCTGTTTTGATAGGAAAAGACTATATTTTGGCTCCAAAACAGGGGTTAACTAGATTCTAGGTTCTCCAGATCAAGTGCTACTGCAGCCGTTCACGAGGGCCGGGTGCCATATCTTTCCCTGCTGGATTCCTCCTATGATTGGCATGATCTTTTGGACACACCTGTTCATAGCTGCATTGCTTATCAAGATGGCAGATCTGGGAAACCCGGTCCCAATAAAGGGGGTTTGAATCCATATGCACCACTTTTCTATCCACAAGGATTCGAGCCTGGCGTGAGGGTTGCCAATCCTTCTTCATGCATTGGTAGAAGTATAGCGCCTACAACAGTTGAAGAAAAAGCCTGCGCAAAAAGAAGTGAAGTCTGGGCGATGTTTGGCTACGGCCACGTGGAGCACCGGTCTCGAATAAGACGTATAAAGAGGTCATTTCGTCGTGCTTGCAAGAGGGCCCTGATAGCTGGCCAGACCACCTACAGAGGAAAATATTTCATGGCCTCTGACGCGCCGTGTCGCCTACGAGGACAACTGAAGATTGAGATCCATAGGCTTTCATTGTCCCCTCCTTCACGGACCAGGCAGCAGGACGGCTCGATGCTGAAGATTTTCTCATGGAATGCTTCGCGAAACTTGAACTACCATGAGTGGTTGGCCTGGTGTGGCAACCGATCAAAGGATGTATTGATGATTCAAGAATCCAATTGGACTCGGAATTATCAATGGGAAACAGACCAATGGTATTGCATTTGTTCGCAAGAGTCAGCAGCTTCGTTGCGCAAATCCTTGCTCAGATCTTCGTTGCTGGCATATGCAGTATTGATCCCTAGTCGCCTGCTCCATATCAGGCTCATGCTGGATCGGATTCATGATCTATACACCACGTATCAAGCAGCCTGGAACACATCTAAGCCTGTTCGGCTCCTTCTTTGAGATAGGCAGGACTTGTGGCGGAAGTTGAGTCAGAACATTCTCCATGCTTCCAATAATCATATGTTGGTGGTTGCTGGGGACTTCAATTGTCCCTTGCAAAAAGATCTCCCATGTATAGGTAATCATGACCCTTGTTTGATACTGCCCTTCAATCGGAACGGCGCGACTTCCAACAGATGATTCAAGATCTATCGTTGGTTGCTGCAGATTGCCGCCAAGAAATACATCCCAACTTTTCTGCATGGCAATCACCAAACCAGGATTGATTTTATCTTCTTGGGAGCATCACAGGTTTGTTGGAAGCAGTTATAAATTGTCGTTTTGAATGCATTGATCTTCACCAGGGGCCTCAACACAGACCCCTGCTTTTGGGCCTCCCCAAGTGGCATGCCATTCGCAAGGCTCCCTCCAGGCTCCAAACCATTGATCGTTTTCGATTTCCTGGCAACATTTTGTCCATGAGGCCACCAATTGTATCCTCAGACATCGTGAATTCCCATCTATTGATCCGATTGCCACATGTCACTCCATGGAACTGGAACTTCGTCAGTTGTATCTTGATCAGTTTCCTAAACAACGGAAATCATTGACCACAGACCAGACTTTGAAATCCATGATTGCACGCATGTGGCATGCACGTAGGCAAGCTCGCATGATTTTCAATATCATTGTCAGAACCATATTTCAGTGTTGGCAACATCACACGGTCTTTGCTGGACTGCATACTCAAATTCGTAAATATGGCCATCTGAATAAACGTTCCAGGTTGAATCAATTCATACAAGATAATGTCCCATATGTTTTGTCCAACCGCATGCATGAATGATATCATAATATTCGCAAGCTTTGTTCCAAACAGCCATATCGTAAGATTCAAATGAATGACAAGCATGGGGCCCCACTTCTACAACATCAAGAATTGATTGCATTGGGTTGATCACTTCGGGTCGTTATTCAGAGATGATGCATTCACTCTCCACACCCCCTTCTTGCGCCGACTGCCATTCTCTTAGGCTGACATCGAGGATGGTTTATCCAATCTCTCCATCACCAAGGCTCTTGCCCCAGATGGTTTTCCCGCAGTAGTCTGGCAGTTTTTCGCAGCTGACTTGGCCACTGTAATTTTTCCTGCGATTGAATATGCATGGACTCAGACGAGTGGAGCTCCGCCAGAGCACTGGTCCACAGGTTGACTTCATCTTCTTAGTAAACCCAATAAGGTTCCCAACACCCCAGCTGCCTTGAGACCGATTTGCCTGCAACATCCCATCAATAAAATTCTCACTGGAATCCATTGTATTCAGATCATGGCCCATGCATTTCCGAGTCTTCGTTGTACTCCTTTATATGCCTATCTGCCTTCTCGCGATTCAAAGGATTGCCTACTCTTACTCTCTGACCACTGCCGACAGGTCAAAGCACTGTGTCAGATACACATCCGTGACCCTGCAGCTCACGGACTTTGGGGTGACATACAAGTCTCCTTAGATCTCGAAAAGGCCTTCGATGCCATTGATAGGAACTTGGTGGTCCGTGCCCTTAGTCTCTATGATGTAGACCCTGACTTAAGACTGCTTGGTCATTCCTGGTTTCAGAAGCACGATTATTGCATACCCCATAAGCAATTCGTGGGCAGATCTACAATCACCAGAGGTATCAAATAGGGGTCCAAAGACGCCCCCCCCCATGTTGTGGACCTTGAGCATGTACCTGTTCTTTCATGAATTCTTGGCGTATTATGATCTGCAATGGACCACCTCCCACATCATCATCTATGCAGATGACACTCATCTTCGTTGGATCATCGACGATCAATCTTCTGGTTTTGCTGCCCTCCATGAATTTGTATTTGTGTTGGGTATGCTCAAGGCATTTCATTTTCGGGTCAATATGACCAAGAATATGATCATTATGCGCCTTGTGGGAAAGACCGTGCAGGCGTTTTTGAAATGCTAGACCTCGAGATCAAAAGAAGGATCCAGACTGCACATGCCAGATACGCCACTCAATCTATCGATTGTAAGCAAGTCTGATTATTTAGGTGTCACTCTCAGCTATCGTGCGTTTGATCACGGTGCTGTCCATCGAAGGATCACAGCCGTCAATGTCTATTTCCGCATTTTGAGGAAGTGGCTCTTGGATACGCCTTCACTTGTATAATCAATGTGCTTTGCCTATTGTTTCATATGGCATTCATTAAATTGGCATCTCTGCACGTAGCTTTGATCAGATCAATGGCATGATCAACAAGCACCACAGAATCATGGCCAGATATCCTGTGCACAAAACCAGAGAGACTATTATTGATTTTATATCCGCATGCAAATCGAACCACCTTGGACCTTCCTTGCACGGCAACAAACCCGTCTCACGGAATCTCTGCGTCGACGACGAGATGCATTGATATTGGAAGCCACCTGATAATCACCTGGAGCTTGTGTCCCCACCCTCTGACCCGTGTCCTCAGGTGCCAGAACTCAAATGTCCGGAGTGTTATCGAGCTCTTCATCAGGCAACCTTTTCATCAGGCAGGACCCTGGAAGAAACATATACGAATATTTCATCAAATTCCTTGCCTAGACGAAGATTTGTTTGATGCCCTTAGAGATGCCCTTGATGGTATTGTCACAAGCAATTTGTTGACCTCTATAGACTTAGGTACCACATTAATGCCAGGATTTATCTTTTTTTTGATGTGGCCAAGGACTCCTCCATCGTGCCCATTGCGGCCCGCCCATCATTGCGCATGCACTTGCGCTACAAGTCGATTCCAGGTATTTGTTGGACAAAGAATTAGATTGTGAGATGGCCCATCATTGTGTGTTCTGTCAGTTAGTTGTTCCTGCTCGTTCGATCCGCAAACATTATGGTGAGCAACATCAAGGATTGATGGTCTATGAATACCTGCATCGAGACCAAATCTATGGATTGGCCAATTTAGGCAATGGTCGAGGAACATGTGTTCTTTATGCCCAAACATGCACCGATATCCAGAATCATCAATATGGAATATTGCTTCAGATCAACATTCTTTTGGGTCAGACCTACGATATTTCGCATTTCCCGACTATACCTCTTCGGATGACGATGTTGCTTCATTACTTTCAGGAATTAATTCAACTGGTCAAGCACTTGAAATTGGAAACAAACGACAACTTCTTGATCCAGAACCTGATATCCAAAGGCATTTTGACGGAAGACCACATATGGGTTTACCTTACATGGGACTCTCAGGCCATGATGCTCAAGCCCAACAAGACCCCGCCTCTGACCTCAGAGGAAATTCGATCTCTCTTGGAGCGCATTGCCCACATTGGGCTCGGAGATTCACAAGTTCTCAGCCTTGCGCCCAGTGAACCAGGAGAATTTGTCACAAGACGCTTTGGTGGCAATTCCTTGGCGCCTCGATCTTAGCTTGCACATTCCAAAATCGACGGAGATGTTCCAATTGCTTCAGAAATTGTCAGGCAATGGAATCACGCAATTGGTACTCCTCCTGAGGGTCAGATTAGCGAATCTGTAACGCTCTCCTTTAGCCAAAGCCATCTCCCAACGATTGAGGAAATCATGAAGGATTCCTCATGGCTCAAATGGGAGGCTCGGGATGCACATATTACATCAATAGTGTGATCTTGATACAAACCTGGAACTATATAATGAATCAGATTTTCAATACGACCATTTGGGAAACATGGGAAAAGCAATTTTTGAGCATGCTAGTTGAACACGCAGGGCCTGTTCTTGACCCATATACAGACCGTTTTCTGGGCGTATAACGTCATATTTTTAAGCCCAATTAAAAATCAAATAAAAAAAATTGTCCCAATTCCTATGGCATATCCAATAAAAAATATCATTATATTGCAATAATTTCTGCTAAATCGATATCATCAATCAAGAATCCTTCGTCCATATTTACCCATATAATTTCCCTTAGACCTATTTCTAGAATTTAAAAATCTATTCGGTCGTTTAGGATCGTAACATCCCATTACAAATGCCAATCTTCAATAAGCGCCAAATATATATATGTAGAATTATATTTTATAATAACAACAAAAATCATCGATCTAAGCAATATCGCAATCGAAATTCATTATTATAGTGTTTTGCCTAATCATTTGTTTAAAGAAATCTTTTTCAAGATAATATATAAAATATTCAATAAAGAATTTCCTAAATTAAAATCCAATATAAACATATAAACAACCCAAAAAAAAGTTAATGTTAAAAACATCAATTTAAAAAAATATATATTAATTATAAATCCTAAATTTTAAATATAACAATTCGAATAATAAAAAATTCATAATTATGGTTTTAATATTCCAAAAATAATATCTTCAATAATTTTTTGTTTTTCAATTATTCAAATCAATATTCATTTATATAATAAATTATTAAATATTTATAACAATTCAATTCTTCATATTATTCTAAAATCTATCTATTAATAAATTGTAATATCATATATAATATCAATATATTATTATTATATAATAAATATCATTATATATATATATATATTCCATATAAAATTATATTTATATTGTAATATTTTAAATATAAAATAAATTTAACATATTTATTTCTATTTAAAAATAGAATAGATTATTTATATTTTAAAATATTTAATTCAATAATATATATATTTTAATGATTCTATTCAATAGAAATCATTCATTATCAAGGGGTATTTGAACCTGTCGCGGTAAATTATTCCAATTGAAATTATATATTTTATGAATGAAATTGATTAGATATGGGATCAATGAAAAATCATGATATAGCTATTCAATTATTGACAATCCCTCATCGGAATGAAACCATAGCAATTCTTCTGGTGGTCGAAATTCCTTTTCTTCAGGAACATTCAATAGATATGAATAATTCGTGCAAGAAATTGTTTTACCACAGAAGATTGCGTGTATCTCAAGTGTTGTTTTTATAAAGGATTAACAAATGTGAGAGTGTCGACACTGGACACACTGGGCAACTCCATCCGTGGCCTTCCCAAGCAGTTGTCCGACTCCGGCGGCTCGGTGACCATGCCTTGGAGAAGGGACGCCGCGGCCGACATGTCGTGAGACGGGGAGTTTGGGGAGGCTTGCCAATTCCACAAGTATGCAATGACGTGGATCATCCCAAACTCAGAAATGTTCGGAAGTGGACCAACACCATTGGGATTGCGTCTGAGTCAAAGAATGAACCCGATATAACGCGTGACATCTTACAGCTTGATTAAAACTAGGCTTGCAACCCAACTAGCGGATGTCATTGTCATCGTTCGAGCCATACCTTCAGAGCGCAAGCAGTTCCAAGAACACCCCTTTCTGATTCCAGCGCAGCGCTGGCCTCTGCGATTGGGACTGGTCTCTGGAGAAGGAGCTGCAGTGCCCGGCCTTTTCGTGCGCCGAGAGAAGTCAAATCGCAGAAACTCTGGGTAGCTCAAAGTGATCTTTTCAACCACAATCACTCGGTTTCGCAAAGAAAGGGACACCTGGACCAGGTTTTGCCAAGCATTTGAGTCTTAGGTTGGCATGCATCTGAGTCCCAAAATAGTTATATACACTATCAGTGGCAAAGGTGAATGTGGCCTGTGCAGTTCCGAGAAAGGCTAAGAGTGAGGTCATCAGACTCTAACTTTTCATCCCAAAATGCTACTCCCACAGGCCAAGTTGATGAAGTGAGTGTCAGTTGAAGTCCACACTTGACCTGCCCCATAATCCTGACACAAGAACCTCTTCCTTGCTTGAGGAAGGCCCCAATGTCCGAGTCCTCTTGCCTTGATAGGGATTTGGATCGTTCGTCAAAACGCCGAGCCAGCCGTCTGGCCTGACACAGTGACTTGAGATTCTTGGGCCAACATTAGGAGGGACAGAATGGGCCACTCTACTCTCAAAACCCGAGCGATAACAAGAGACACTCTGGATGTTCGATGTATTCCACAATTCCAAATACTTCTCTGCCAATTGGTGGGTTGATGATGGTTGATGTGCGTTAAACAGTTGAACATCTCATAAAAGGTACCCTTTGGGGAATGGCTGCAGGTGGCCTGCTCTTCCTCTTCTTCTTCAGCTTGAAGAAAGAAAGACCTCCAACACTCTCCAATTTGGGGAGCAATCCAGAAAATGCCGTGGGCTGCGGGATGTGTGAAACAGCGGTTTTGCAAAACTGTGAAACATTGTGACTGATACTTGGCAAGAAGCTACTGGGTGGAGGCCATCGCTACTGGCAACAAGGAGCTACTAGTAGCTATTTGCTACTAGTAGGGACGCTACTAGGTGGAGGCCGACTGATACTCATTGTGCGTGAAGCAGCAGCCTTGCAAAGCCTTCACCCGTTCGACGAAGGCGCTGCAACTGGCAGCTTCATTGTGAGTGACTGATTGCTTGAGAGACACATTGAATGCAATTAAATGCTTTGATTGAATAGAACACACTGCTTTCTGTTTGCACACTCAAATCGGCCCAAATAATCGAGTTGACTTGTGCACTTATTTTGCCTCAAAGAGAAACCTTGCTTCCATGGCAACAAATACAATGGAAAATGCACATCTTGACCATCTTGACCATCGCATTCAACCAATCCACATGCAACGAAGGCCTCCGAGGCATCTGGTGTCTTGGCGGTCATTGTGGCTTGTCGACTGACCTGGCAGCTTGGCTGGATGGGCGGATCAAACTATATTGTCTGATCTCCCTCTATGCACTTCTTTGTTGACTTGCTTGAATGAAATGAAGGTTAATCCAGTCATTCCATGGACCCACCACACAATCCCCAGGAGAAGGCATTTTCCGAGACGGCTCCGAAGCAACTCGAAACGGCCGGTGAGCCGAAGGCAAGGCCTCTTGACCCAGCATCGAGCATGTGATGTTCTGTCTGGACATGGTTGGACCTTTATTTGTTCAGGTATGCATGCGTGGCAAAAAAAAGATGTACCTTTCTTTATCTTGCAGTTTCTACCAAAGTTTGTGTGATGCCTATTTCAGCTGAAGCTACAGCTATGCCATTGTGGGCTACACCTGGCTTTGCCAGGGACAGCTGAGTTTCAACATCGCCACATGGCGCAACGGAGTTTCTACACGGGAGCTATCTGAATTTCTGCTGTGCATGTTCTTGTGCATGCCCACCCATGCTGCCTGTATCTGACAGCAAAGCGATATGCTGTGATTTTACGATAAAATCAAGCTGGCAGATTGCAGGATGTTTACAAGAGGTTAAAACTTCCAGAACTTGGCGTCCGGATCCGGTATGCTAAAATCCCGGAACGGACCGGAACCGAACGACACTGTTCACAAATGAGGCTTCATCGGAGCGAGCCTGGACAATGTTGTTCGCTTCGCGTCATAGCATGAAGATTATTGAAGATTGCAGGCTTAGTCGTGTGGATTTTGTACCAATGGAAACCGTTGGTGCAAAAAAGCTGTAGCATCACACACCTGCCTGCTTTAGAGCGCAGCTGGCGCACCTTTTCAGAGACACGGTGGAGTGCCTGTTTCCGCTCCTGGTCCAGTAAGAAGCAATGGTTCTATGCCTAATGTGGCTGACCCCTTTGAATTATATACGACTATATACAATACAAAAAAGACCTGCCTGAAGCGCATCTTCTCCGTACCAGCCTGGGTAGGCCTGACCAGTTTCAGGCTTTCTCATGCACTGTTACGTCTGCCAAGTGGAAAAAAGACACTGTCGGCCAAACTCGACAAGTTTCACACCTGTTCCATGGCCAGCCACAGATTTTCAGCTTCCTGAAACAAGGTGCAGTGCAGTGGTGTGTGCATCACCAGTCCTGAAGAATCACGCGGCTCAGCCTCTTCACCAACAGTCTCTTCCGAGATGGCCTCAGTCAGAACCCATGCCGAGATGGCTCATAGTTGGATCTTCATTGTCAAAGTGTGAAAGGGCTCTGGCGGTCAAAGGAATTTCAACCTCCTGGAATCAAGCATTCTTTGATATCCTGTCATTCTGTTAATTCATGTTACTTCTGTTTTGCGTTTTCCTAATTTTATCGGGCATTCATGCCAATTTGTTGCTTGTACCATCTTGTACATTGTACAATCGCAGAGACCTGAACAACCTGAACATTTTAAGAGTATCTAAGAGTCACTCTGCATCCTTCTGTTCCGTTCAGTCCCAAAAACTGACTTGGACATGAGGCGAAGGGCAACCCTTCAGAGCTGACCCATGCGACACACTTGAGCGCCCCCAGCTCCTCAACATTCCCACCTGGGCACATCTGCAAGCGTCACATGTTAGACGGGATACGTCACTCCTCTCTATTAACTTGGTGGTCACATCAGGGATATATGTGCCCAGCATCTAAGCAAAAGCCTTCATCCTTCAATGAAGATACTGACAAGACAAGAATCTATAGTCTATAAACTTAATAAATTATTGTCAGTAGCTTACCGAAGCAACTGTCTGTTGGCAAACAGAGCAGCTGAGATCAACGCTCCCAGGGTTCCTGCATTTCCAAATCTACTGTGCAAAAAAACGACAGAGCGACATCAGGAACACCCCTATGCCCCTCCATCACAGTTGAAACGTGCCTGAGGTCAGTGATGGACCCAGAACGCCCAAGTTGGGTGCCTCGCAAGGGCGACGAGAAGAAAACTCTCGCAACGCAAATCAGTCAGAAAACAAACATGGCGAAAGGATTGGGAAACAATGGCAAACAACAAACGTGATCAAACAGGCCCGCCTTTTGTGGTTCCCAATCGCAACAGGATATTGGTGCGAAGGTTTTCGAGACTGTAGATCTTGGTAGCTTCATCCAGTGAATTGTCGAATCGTTCCCGCTAAGATTTCTCTAGAGTCTGTTCTTGTTAGTCGCTCAGAGATGCAGAGTGGGTTGGAGGCTATCGCAGTCATCGTGAAGCATCGTGTAGTCACAAACATGGCTGTAGGCTGAAGGCTCATGGGACTCTCTGAGGCTAAAACCCTCTCCCCATAGCGATAGCCCAAACCGATGGCGGCTCGTGGTGTGGCACCTGATGTCGTCACTTGAGGAGTTTCCAATGGGGAATTCAGTGAAAGGCATGCACTCAAGGTATTCTTTCATGGATCATGTGGGCATATGTGGGCTACCATCCACCAAATGGTCTTTGCACAACATGTTCGCAAAGCCATGTGAACGGCCTGAAGATGAGGCTCTGCCACGAATTGACCAAGTCCTGGCACACGTGCTCCTTTTCTCACAGAGTGCACTGTCTCACTGCCACTGTCTCCAGGCAAAACCCGTTTTGATCGAACAAAGGACCAAATTTGCTTGAAGATTCGGAAGACCAACACATCCGTAGATAGTTGCTTCCACCGAACGGGTCCGTCCTCGGAGCATTACCTGGACGAAGTAAGGTGCACGACAGAAATTCTCTTTAGCACCAATCTATAGACATGTCTAGACTCCATCAATAGAGAGTTGCTGACAATCTTTCAGCATTGCTTCTGGATGTTATAGCATCTTTGAGTCGATACTTGACATTTTTGATCATGTTTGTACCCTGAATTGCTTGAAGAGTGGCTGGAGGCCAGCAAAAGGATCGCGGAGGAGAAAATATCATGCAGCATGGCCAGCTCTTCCTGAGCAAAGCTGTGGCAAATCTGAAACACAGCAGCGGCCCAAACAGGGCCACTTTAACAAAGCAAAGGTCCAATACAGGAAAAGCAGTACGTCCAATTAATCCGCAACAGAAACTCAAATTCAATTCCAACGACACACTCAACAGAACAACTCCCTTATCAGCAGCCTCGCTACTGCGGGCGAGCAAGGCCTGCAAACTGACGCTCTCTGTTGATCTCAAGTGAAGGATAAACAGCCACAGCGCCTCCGGCGAAAGGCGCTGAAGGATGCGTGTGAGATCCTGTCGAGCGACAACACGCTCACGACACAAGACAATCACATGAGTCTTATTGAGACTTACTGAAAAGGCATTCAGTTGGGTCCTTTTCTAGATATGTCTAGATCAAACATTCTTGTGACAATTGTGCATTCCCCCTCTTGCCTTGCGTGTCGCTCTCAGCTGCTTCAACGTTTCCCTCATACCTGCCAATGAAATAATTCTCATCCGATTCACGGAGGTTTTAGCCCTTTGCCTTTTGAAATGTCAACATGCAGCGAATGTGTTTGTTCTTCTTTTCGCACCGCGAGCAAAGTCGGGCCTGTGCCAGTACTCGTGAAGGACTGTGAGGAGCTCTGACTGGGAGCCTAGCACAAGCGCGAAGCTTTGCGACTGCCGGTGGAAGCACCTCTAGGGTGAGCACCGAAGGCGGCAGTGCACCTGGATGCACGCTACACACATCCCACACATCCCATCCCTTCCGAAGGGCTTTTTCAACGGAGCTGAGTGTCCAACGTGTCTTGCGCACACTCAAGATTGTGTCCTCATGAAGGTGAGTGGACAAAACTTGTCTCCCCTACCTAGGGAATCACGGGGACTTGCATAGGGACTGCAGCATTCTGCCTTAAGCGAAAATCCTATAATTAGGCTTGGGCTCTATGGGGGTTGCAGGTGGATACTTGTGGCAGCTCTGCCACTCAAGCAGTAAGTAAGTAGACTTGCAGTCGTTTGTCTGATACTCACAAACAAACAAACACTTCCATCTACGTAGTTATTTCCTGTCAAAATTGCGAACTCCTGGAAAATCGCATGCCCCAAATAGTACTTTGGCTAAGCTGTTCCCTCTTGCCAGTCTGCTGCTCCTTTTGCTCCGGCTCTTTGTGCATCTCAAGCGTGTGGTTTTGGAGAGGCACACGTCCCTCAATCAGGATTGGCCTCAAAACTCAATCTGCGGGATTTGGACGGTCAGAACTTGCAGCCAAATAGCTCAACTTGCAAAGGACGCTACTAGGGGCTCCTGGCATCGCTACTAGGAGCAAGGACGCTACTAGGGGCTCCTGGCCGTACTACTAGGAGGAAGGATGCTACTAGGAGCAAAGGGCACTAAAGAGCTAAATAGCTCAACTTGCAAAAAACACCAGATTGTCTATACATTCGAGGTACCAATATCGCTTTGGATGGTGTTTCTCTCTATATATATACATTATATACATGCACGTAATTCTATAATATGTATTCTTCAATAAATGCATCTGCTTGAAGTCCGAACATGTCCGAACCAAAGCCAGGAGCAAACTTCCAAGTTCCTGAGATTCAGACCTCGCATATCTCTGGACCAAAGAACCCAGCTGGCCCTGAGCCTCGACAAACTCAAACACAAAGACCATATGATCACAAAAAGTCCTTTCCTTGAGTAAAGCCTCTCATTTGCTGTGTTTCTATGTTGCATACCTGCGATTTCTTTTTGAAATTGATGGAAATTGGAGGTGCGACGACTCAACGGCCATGGGGTCCTGGTCGTTTTCACATGTTTTCACCAGTCTTCCCGCCTCGATTGGTAGGACCGAGGACAAGTGGACCATCCGGAGCCTTGCCATGGGTTTTGGTCCATGTGGATGTGTGGAGCCCCCCAACTGACCTATTCCACCAGAGTGGCACAAATCTGGAAGAGATCAGGTACGATGGAATATGAGTTTGCCCAAGGCCAGGACAAGATCCACAAACGTTTCTGACCTGCAAAGGGACACAATCAAAACGCCTTCAACAGATAAGAACTTGTATCCGTCATTCTCCTGTTTCTCACTTCAAGTTGCAATACATCCACGAGCCCAGCTAGACCTAGTTGACCTCGAAAAAAAGCTGAGATCTTCACTCTCAGCAACAAGGCGCTGCAATGGCCCCTCCGGAGCCTTGAGGAGACAAGAATTGGAATACAAATCCCAGCCGTGTCCCCATCACCCATAAATTTGTCGCCGACAGCAAAGAATGGACCCTGTAATTTGGAAAGCACAAATCCTCAGATCCTCATGAATATGAACCTCACCCACAAATACAAAATGATGCTGATACAGCGCACCCATGAGAGGTGAGACAAGCCTTCTTGGTGCTATGCCTCTATGGCTTCCCCAAAGCCATCTCTTTCTGCCTTTGAGCTAGTAGTAATGAATCCCTCTCCTACATCAACCAAACATCCCTCAAATCAGCAAAGCTGCATGGCCATTGGCCAAGGCCGCCAAAGCATGACCACCTCAGGCAGAAGTGGTACAGCACAAGTCTATATAAGTTCTTTGAGTCTAATGGCTTTTTACTCCGTCAGTAAGCGTTCTGAAGAACATTGTCTGAGCCCAAGGCAATCCTCATCAGCCAAGATTTCTGCCTCTCATGGAAGAGCTTTGCTGAAAGCACGGTTCTTCTTGTTGCTTTGCAGATATACCAGAATAACTTCACATAATGTCCTTTGAATGAATGCAAAAGGCAGCTTGTCACAGTATCATTTTTGGCAGTCCCTCAACAGGGTTATACCCTCAATCACCGCTCAGCTTTTTCCGTTCTGCCAGCTGCTCCAAGGAAAGACAAAGCTGGGAGGTGGATCCTTGCTGTATCCAACTGATCTTGCAAGGCAATTGCCGCTATGAGATGAACCGCAACATCTCCTGTACAACATCTGTACAAGCCAATCCCTCTGCGGCAGAGGAGTTGACACATGTTGAGTTGACAACTTCAAATGCTGCCAAGATCTGCTAAGTCATGCCAACTCTGTACATCAAATGCAATCAGGACCGTTTTAGGCCCTTGTTGGCACACCTGATCAAAAAGTTCCCGTAGGGACTTTAACCTTCTTGGTCGGCTTGGGGAAGGGCTTGCGAACACCATGTTTAAAGACAACGGGTTTGTACGAATCTGGAACGCTCTTGTGCATCACAGGGCTGTTGCGATACCTCTCTACATGAGCATTGAAGCCCTGGTGTGGCCCACTCCACCTGACTTGACAAACTTTAGATGTTGGCAAAGACCATGCCGCAAATCCATCAAACATCTTCCAGGCACGATCGACTGCAGGAGAATCAACCAAGTTCACAAAGGCGTAACCCAAATTAGCATCTCGCCAAAAGTCACATGGAAGGTAGACGAAATCATACAAGCCAGAGAAGCCATGATCATCAAGCATCGTCAGAAGCATCTCACGGGTATAATTGTTTGGCAAATTGCGCAACATGACTGTGGTACGATCTTTGCCTCGATTCAAGTCTTTTCCACTGGCTTTGCTTTCGGGATTCTTCCATTTTGACTCAGAGTCATCAACGATCATCTGCTTCTGAGTTCGCTCATCGGAGAACTTCCCGGGTTCATACACTGCCGGTACATCCAACCAACCTGTCAGAATGCTGTCTGACATCACTCTGCGCAGCCTTCTGTACTCCCGCTGCATGCATTGATCGTCCAAATCAATGAATGAGCTTCGCACGATGACTTTGGCATCGGCTTCGGCGAACTCCGTATTGGCTGGTGAAGGGGGTCGCGAAGGCCTGGTGGAGCTGGTCTCAATGTCACTGTGCTCTGTCAACATTGTCTCGGCATCACTGTGGATGTCCGGCTTCACCATAGTGCTCATCTAGAAGTCTGCAGAAACAGAACAGCAAATCCTGCTTCGGGCTGCAAATGCGCTTGAGCCGAACCTTTCCTTCAAGGCCAATGTTTTTCTGTTCATGTCTATCTCTTCAACAGGGCATGAAGCTTTACACTTCTACACGACTCAAAAACAGGCAGAATCCGCGGAATCTGAATTTGCCGATGGCCCAAACTACTTAAAGGATTGAAATCTGGACGCAAACAGCCTCCCAGCGCTTTTCACATCGAGGCAACAAGGCCAGAAGAAGCCGCAGTCCACCCAAGATCTGAGCAGAGCGGCCCAAATGCGCCCAACGTCCGACTAAAAATTAGGAGTTGGAGACTAAAATCATCTAAAGTCACACTTTAAGCCACTATGGATGTCATTGGACTTCATTTGGAACAACAGAGAGTATTTTGACTTGACTTGTCAGTCATCGATCCCTTCGAGACGAATCACATTGTTGAGACATGCGTTTTAATTCTTATTGTGACTAGTAGTAAGGCACTTGTTTCTAATAGCTTTTTTGTTACTACTAGTAAGGCACCTGTTACTACTAGCGTGGCACTTGTTACTAATAGCAAACCGTTCTGTTCTTTTCTCTTCGGTGGGGTGCAAACTTTCAGCTCCTTCAGCTCCCAGCTACACCCTCTTGCGACGCACCGAAGCCTCTAGCGGCCTCGTGATGAAGGAATGAAGGAGAATTGCCAAAAGAGCTGTCCAAAGGGGAACAAAGGATCCCGAGTTTGAAAATGATTGGCAGAACAGGAAGAAACATGAGCCATGCACTGCTGTGGCCCGCTGTGTCTCCGTCTTGATGCAGAGGAGCACCTGAATGGGGAAGTGCAAGAGCGAGGTCTAGCGACTGCAGTTCTGTGCTGTCAACAAACACGCAGATAGGACAATCAGCTAGGCTCCAAAGGACAATCATGCTAATCAGCTGCTAATCCTTTAAGCAAAAGCCTCAAGCCAGCATACACTCGCACACATCTGCATCGTCTTGTGAGCTGCATGCATAGTTGATGTTCCGCAGGACATTGACACTCTGGAGGAAAATGCAAGCCTCAATGGATGCGTGTGAAATGGGTGGAACTAATCTTGCTATTCCGCATCAGGAGGCACAAATCATCACAAATCATTCCGGATCGAAGGGATCTCCTACGCTCTCGTGGACGTACTCCACACGGAACTTGTACAAACATCACTACTGAGAGGCCCGACTCTGGCATGGGCTGCACCCGCTTTCTGAGACGACCGCTGTAAATCACGGATCTCCACAAGAATCTCCTCCTCGCGAATGCAAAACACTGCATGAGACTGGCGCCTGTGCCATGGAGCAGCTTGTTGTCCAATTCCCAATCCCTTCCGCTCCCGTCGAGAGGATAAATGACTGAGTTGACGTTCAAACCGCCGATGGACCTGGCAGAAGTGTGTACACCTGCAATGAGAAACAATGGTGAGAGACCTTCTGAGAGAAGGCAACTAAAAGGACTGCTTTTTGGATGTGCTCAGAGGCCGGCGTGTGGCAGTGACAATCGCTGATAGTTCAAAAGCAATACCTGGGTGAGAAAATGGACGGTTGTCAACTGTTATCATGTTACAACTGCAAACAAATCGCACTGCCCTTGATGTCCGGCATGGGTCGTGGCATCCCTTGAAGAGGTTTCAGGAATGCCAAAAGCAATGGTGCTGCAACATATTTCATATATCAGCTACTAGGAGCGACGCACCTGTTACTAGTAGCGATGCCAGGAGCTACTAGTAGTGTCCTTGCTCCTAGTAGTAAGGCCAGGAGCCCCTAGTAGCTTCTTGTTACTAGTAGCGATGCCAGGAGCCCCTAGTAGCGTCCTTGCTCCTAGCAGCGATGCCCTTTGTTCCTAATAGCTTCTTGCTCCTGATGAACATCCCAGTTTTGCTGCCGCGTACCGAGTTGGCAAGCGCAAAGCCAAAGGCGATGGCTGCCCAAAGCCAGGCACTTTGGAGGATCTCAGTCACAAACTCGTCGCAAAGTAAGAGGAAAGGAAAGCATGTCAAAAGGTTTGTGATGATCTTAAAGACACATCTTGTAGCATCCGGCTCAATGTGTGATTGTTCCAAATCAGTCTCAGATTCCTGCTGCGTATGGAATTCCAGCAAGACCTGGCTTTGCCAATCTAGCTGGGCTACCAAAGTGAAGCATCCAAGAATGACCTCCCAGTGCTGCAGCACCAAGGCAAGTGACAATGCGCCACTCGGCTGCACGGTCCTCCACGAGAAAGCACAGTCAATTTTGTAAGCGATTGTGCTAGACCAGTGGCTGCAAACTGGATTGTTTAGTGAAGACTTCCCGGGAAAAACGGCAAATTTTACTCGCTGAGCATCAATGAATTCAGATGACCATTCCCAAAACCTTTCCCGTCGGGATCTGGACCCCGGGACCCCACTCACTCCTCAGGACTATCGTCAAGAGACTCGGCAAGCCTATCAGCTCAAAGTTGCCAGTTTTCCATCATGGGCTTCTGCAAACACAAGAGTTGCTTCATGCAATGACCTTTATCTGTCTTGAAGAGTTTCTGTATCTTCACTCAGCTGCCAACTTCTTGTCTGCTTTGCCTTTCCGCCGTGCAGCAAGGCCTGGCTGTCGAAGACCGAAGAGGTGTATATAATTAGAGGAAGGGCTCGAGACGAAGGAAATCGGATGGCTGAGCCAGGCTGTGCTATAGGCTGTGAGAAGAAGAAAGGCCTTGAAGTAGTTGCTGAAGCTCGGAAGCGGCACGCACCAAATCGCTTCGGCCTCAGTGAACCAACACGAACGCCGCGAAGTGAAGGTAGCGAACGAAGCGAAGGAAGCAAAGTGTTTGGTCGTTTGGCCCCACCTTCTTTCCTCTTTCCAGTGTCACTACTAGGAGCAAAGGGCATCGCTACTAGGAGCAAGGACGCTACTAGGAGCAAAGGGCATCGCTACTAGGAGCAAGGACGCTACCAGGGGCTGCTGGCATCGCTTACTAGTAACGAGAAGCTACTAGGGGCTTCTGGCCTTACTACTAGGAGCAAGGACGCTACTAGCAGCTACTAGTAACAAGAAGCCACTAGTAACAACGAGCATAGGCTACTAGGAGCAAGGACGTAAGCATGATGTTTCTTCTAATTCGCGGTGCACCTAAGAATTCCCGGTGAGAAGCAGGCTGTTTTCTTTTCATACGGGCTTCAGCTAGATGCCAATCAAATTTGGCAATACGTAGCACATCTACAAACCTGTTGTGCCACGCAACCAGTGGCCCTCATTTGGCCACAACTACGGACAAGTAAGGCTCCGCACGGGGACACCGGAGCGTCCCTGCTGAGTTGGCCATAGGCGCCAGCCGCCCCCCGAAGCTCCTAAGAAAACATGAAGAAGACGGTCTCAAGAGAAAAAAGAAGGAAGGAAAGGAAAGAACAAAGACATGGAAGAAACAAAAGGAGAACAACGCCTAGTAAAAAAGATGTGACATTATGGTAGCGACCTGCATGTCTTGAAGCAAGTATGGTAAGGGCGTTGGGATGCACGTGTGACCAACCAGGCCGTGACGGACACCTTTGTAGACGATTTGCTGTAGTAGGTTGATGCGAGGCTAGGCTGGATAGAAAACTACGCAACACGAAGGATGACAGCAGGTTTGCTTTGACTGCTTGGTGCAAGGAGGAAGCTACATGATGGTAAGAAAATGTAAGAAAGTCACCTTCTTGGCTTGCAAACATTTACAAACTAACACTTCAATGGCTGAACAGTATCTGCTCCCAAATGTGTCTGAGTGCCGTGTTGCGTCAAACATAATGGTAGTCACGGAAGTCATGGCAAAGTATGAGTAGATGCATACTAGAAACTAGAAGTCACAAAGAAAAGCTTTTGGGAGCTGTTGCAGCAGTCGCCAGAAAATCTATGCAAAACCAGTAGTCGCAGGAGTATATGCGGACCATGATGACAGGTGCCAGGCAGCGGCCTGGAGGGAGTCAAAGTTGGCAGAAAGTGCTTGCTCGAGTTTTTCAAACCTGGGTGGCGGATTGAAATTGTGCCCACACCTGAAATGAGGTGGTGCTTTCATTGTCAACTTGAAATCCACTTTCCCAAAATTCACACGCTGCACCTGCGGTTCTCGGCTCAACTGAGAGCCAAACTCCTCGATGCCAGCACTCTGATCATTTGTGGGGCTTAACCTCAACGAAGCCATGCGTCCGTGAGGTGAAACCATTGTGAAGCATTTGCCCAATCCTGAATCCTGATCCATCAAAGCCCATTTGGGTCCTACAGAATTGGACCATAGCATGGGAACCCAACCACGCTGAAGATCACTCGCGTCGCTGCAGAATTGTGGTCACAGAAAGTCAGGAAACGTCGCAAACATAGACGACTATCAGACTGTTCTGTGGATGCACCATCACTATGACAAATCATCACATAGCTTATCATAGCTATTAGTCTTCGGAATGCTCATCATGTGAACATGACGGACAGTATTCATCACGTTGCATCTCAACTGAACTAAGCAACTAAGCATTCAACAAGGAGATTTGCTGAGACATTCCCGGTTCATGTCTGTTAGAATCCCCAAGGTATGTCAACATCAAATCCCACATGGGCTGATCTGGGCTCCAGTCTCATCGCCCAAATTGAACGATCTGTACTGGAAGCCTCGGCAGACCACGATGCCAGGACTGGCCATAGTTGACATGAATAGTATTGACAGGTGGGTGAAGAACAGCACATACCAACTATGAAAATCCAGAAATGGACTTGTGACTTGCATGTTCTTTTTCTTGCAAAGGCAAGAAGCTACTAGTAACAAGGTGCATCGCTACTAGTAGCAAGAAGCTACTAGTAGTTCCTGGCATTACTGCTGGGAACAAGAAGCTACTAGTCACCATGTGCACTGAGCATTGCGGCGCTGGTGCAGGCGCTCGGACAGCAACATGGAGCCCAGTGTCTCCGCTTCACCATCCTGTTCATTTGATCACTGATCTAGAAATGATCGGAAGGAACAAGAGAGTCTTCCTTCAAACCCCAAAAAAACAAAACAATTTCACTCGTTGATCAAAGGACTTCAAAGCAAGCGTCGGAACAACATCACATGATTCAACCTGTCCTCCTCCCAGCCATTGAAAAAGCTTAGACCTGGCAAGTGTCCCACGGGTCCGTTGTACTAGCCATGGCAGGTCCATTGCTTCCAAATTGAGATCCTCCTTTTGATTGACCAACTTAAAGCTTACTGTTACTGTAGCTCGACCACCTCTTCAGCAAAATTGCACAAGTCTCTTGAATGCCAAAGGTTTACTTCAAGGCAATCGGTACCTTAAATCCACCCTATCTGCCGATATATTCACTTTCACCCTGTAGCAAGTTCCTTTCAATCCATGCTGTTGCACTGTTGTTTGCGGCAGCTGCTGCCGTACAGGCCACAGTACCTCAGTTGTTCAGCAACTGAAATCATATCACATCCCCTTTGCATTGATTGAATGAACCACGAACGTGCAAAGCCAAAGGGCAAATAGTTGTGCAAAAACCAAACACATCATTGTTTCTAACCAGCAAACCAATACTGCACAAAGTGCAGCTCAGATCCAGTTGCTCGAGGAAAATCTTGAAAGCCAAGTGACTGTTGTTTGCAGACCACCAATTCATCATAGCCTGACAAATGACAGCCACTTGTACCAAACACAGTGGATTGACATCAACATCATCATCATCATCATCATCATCCAACAAGAAACATTCAGAGCAAATCGGAATGTCAGTGGAGACCTCCCCCCTCTGGCAACTCAAATAGACGGCCTGTAAAGCTTTGGTGTCATCACTATCGAGCGCCTGCAAGAACGAATCATGAGCGAGATAAGGACGCAGTCTGCATTCCAAGCAAACATAGAAAAGCATTAAGTCACACTGACACAGAGTTGCTGCTAGTGGCCCAGTATGTGCTGTGTTTCCGCTGAAACGGGGAATCAAAGCGTCACAAGCCGGCACAAACACCTTCTCACGGAGAGAAGACGAAAGCCAGGCCTTTCCCATGCGCTCCACCTCTACGTGCAGTGCTCTCTGAACTGCACGGTCCACCTCGTCAAAATGCCAGTCCGGTCGATTGAGAACAAATCATCTCCAAAATTGTTCCTAGTAGCTTCTTGTTACTAGTAGCGATGCCCTTTGCTCCTAGTAGCTTCTTGCTCCTAGTAGTACGGCCAGGAGCCCCTAGTAGCTTCTTGTTACTAGTAGCGATGCCCTTTGCTCCTAGTAGCTTCTTGCTCCTAGTAGTACGGCCAGGAGCCCCTAGTAGCTTCTTGTTACTAGTAGTATCTCATCTCTCAACGATTTCGCCAGCGCCTTCAGCCACAGCTGCAAGGCCATGGAGGCATGACCTTGCGTCGTATCAATGGTGTTCTACAATCACTTCTTTCCAGCAATCCGAACGTAACAATCTGATCCGTACCCCATGGAGTGTTCGATCATCAACTACAAGCCACTGGGGATGTGTAGGTTCTAGTTGACGGTGAGAGTGATTCATCAACGACGCTTTGGTAGCAAATCTGCCTGCTAGTGGTGCCGTTTCTGATCGGCTTAACCTGGCTTCTTTGGCCTCCTGATGGCAAGTGGCGATCGAAGAAACACATGTTTTATCATGATTTCATCGTTTTGCAAGTTCCCTTTTGCCGGAAAGACTTGCCAGTTGCCAAGAATACCAAACAAGTATAGAATTCCTGTGCCAAGTTCTTGTATGTTCTTGTTAGATGTTTCTTTCTGTTCAATCTATCCACTGCTTAAAGGGCAAAACCGGCAAAACCCAAGAGACGTCCTCAGAGACGTCGCCGATGAAGAACATATCTGGCCCTCTCGCCCTCTTCTCCTCAACGAGCACTACAGCACTCCCTCCCGAACCCTCTCCGACGAAAACAAATATTCAACCAACTCACAGAATTCTGCAAGTCACACAAAAAGGATCTTAAATCATAAATTTATTTATTCACTCTCTCTCTCTCTCTCACATTCTCTCTGTACATCACAGCCTAAGCCTCACGCCCCGGTAAGTAACCGCATAGTCTGCGCTCTATCCACAGCCTCAAAAACCATTTGTCACCCCTTCATGAATAGAACTGAGATGAATTGAGAAATGGCGTCGAATTACGTTCTCAAGCGGCAGGCAAAAGATGGCCACGTCTGATCCAACAACACTCACGTGGCCGGCTCGGAGTTCCCCACCATTTCAGCTGCGGAGTGGCTGCCCAAGGAAGCATTTCGAATGTCTTGCCTTAGATCAGCTACCTTCCAATTTACAAGGAACCCTGAAAGAACACTGAGAACTTACTATGGATCTCATGGTCAGATGTCTTTTTCATTGTCATTTCCTGTTCTCAACCCTTCTCCCGCGGATGTGGGACTGTAGCAGTTCGCCGCTTAATGCCACCAGGGCGCCAAATGTCCGTGAGTTTCGAGGCCACTTCGTGAAGGCTTGTTCGCCAGCTCCCACAGAACTCCTGGAAATGGGAAACGCAACGAAGCTGTGCGAGAAGACACCGCATCCGCACCGCATCACCCATGTTCATCCGCTTCATTCAGCGCGGCCGTTCCTGCTTGTTCATACTTGGCTCTGAATAAGAGAACAAGTCTATCAGTCTATCCAGGTCTATCCAGGTATCTAGAGACGTAAGAAGCTTGCAATTCATAGTCGCAAAGTGAAGCCTATTCGCAACGCAAATGGGAACCATGTCATGGGCCATTGGGAGCAAATGGGAACCTGGGAGCAGTAACCAATACTCGCAGGAGTGGTAGTATTTGACTGGTATTAAGGCAAACAGAATGCATTCGCGCTGGTAGAATCATTGTTTTTGCTAGGTTACAGTGTACACCAACTCATGAAGCAAGCTTTTATCCCGCAAGGATAGAAATACACATGAACAAAACCAACAACCAATCCTTCATAATCTATTAAAGCAACATAAAGGGAAAGCATGCTTCAATTGATTCCGTGGGCAAACGCATCATCCAACCAGTCCACAAAAGACCTTCTATACAGTACAATCGCAAACCCTTTCTAGGGCCAACAGGTCAAGAATTCCTCGCACAAATCCGTCCTGGTCTAAGGCTGCATGGGACCGTCGGGCCATTTCCGCCCAGTCCCGTGTCAGATAAGCGATGCCAGCCTGTGAGAGTTCGAGTTGGGGAGGGTTGAGAGGAATTCCGAGAAGCCAAGCCCCAAGGAGACCCAATGTGTCTGGCACCCCATGTGTCCCAAGCATTCTTCATGGCAAAATGCTGTACAGAATGCCACAAAGAGGTCTTTGAGGTTCGGCAGACCCCCCATTTCGGAGTTTCAGCGCAGTCGACTGAGCTACCAGGCCGTGACATCCGCTTGATCTGCCAGCTGGCTTGTGAGTCGCGAGCTCAGCTCGGCCCATCGCCTGCTTGGGAGGTGTTTTGTTGAGCTCTGAAGATCTTGAACTCATTGTGTCCCAATCCATTTGCAAAAGAGCGGAGGTTTAAGATGGTTTATGTATAGCTGCAGGACATTAAAATCCTATACCGACCCCCGCCCATGCGCATCTCCCAACCGCCCTTGGGCGGGCGCCTCGACCCGCCGAGGAGGTGGTTCCACCAGACCTGGCAGGTGATTTTGTTCAAGCATCAATGTGGAAAGTGGTGGAAGACTGGTTCTTCTGTGTGGAACACAGAACCTTGGAACAGTCAGGAATCATCACAACTTGAGCTCGGAACGAGCCAGGCACAAGAAGAATAAACGATCAGCAACACGGCAAGAACCTCAGGCTGCTTGACACAATGTGTGCATCAGCCTCACCAAGAATATCCAAGAAATCATGTGCATTGGACAGATTCACACGACATTTCTACACGATCAAAACTTGAGGGCTGTGGGTCTCTGAGAGCTTCGGCTGCTGTGGCTGGTAGAGGAAGGCCCATTCCTCCACCAAGCAAGAATCAATCCCCATCACGGCCCAAATCTATGACAAGCCAACTCAGATTCAGTGCCTCCGAAAAGGAAGGGTGCCAGAATTCCAGTGATCGTGACCTCAGGCAAAGCCCTGTAGACCCGAGACCGTTTTTCGTGACCCATGGGCACCCAGGGCACGTTCCTCTTGGGTGATCAATGGAACCAGGTCCCACGTCAGCCATGCTCAAGAATCCAAACACAAAAAGCTCGAATCCATGGCACATGCGGCACATGGGTTCGTATGACTTGTCTCTCATGGGTTCACAAAGGCCGTTCGGAGCCTCGCCCGCCAAGCGCGGTCGGTCCCTTTTCGAAGCTGATCGCTCGGATGTTTAGGCTGTGAAGTTCTTGAGCCATGTCCTCAGAGAAGGTCGACCATTCCTCGAAGTTCACCTTAGAATCGCACAGACCCAAGTGAGAAGATTGCCATCTGGCCTCGCATGGGGGGGTTGATCTCCTAAAACATCTCAAAAGATCGAGCACCCAGAGATTTCAATCATGTGACTGCGTGGTTTGATCCTGTTTGATTGTATTTGCACTAATTGAAGTTGAGTCTTGTGTGTATGTACCATGCAATCAACCCTGATCCATGCACAAGAAACCCGGAGAAAGCGACTGGGATACCACGGCACAAGCGACTGGGATACAAACAGGACGACTTTAAACTGAAAGCAAAAGTTCAATGTGGCAACACCAAGCTGAACACATCCCTGGACGAAAACTTGTACCTGGTTTGCCACACATTTCGGTGATGCACAACATATTTCTTTAGAGGCCCATCTGGTGAGATGACAATGGCGCGTGCCAATGTCACAAGACCAAATTGTATAGCTGTGGTGTGTTGCGGATGTGAATCACCTGGTCGCCCTGGCGTTTGGGCCTGAAATGCCGATGGTCCACGCCGCTGCCACCATGCTGTGGCCGATGACTTCGGTTTCGCATCATCTCGGCTCTCCACTCCAAGGTTTGGATCTGCTTCGGGAGCAACGTGCATTCAAAGGCTCGATCCGGACCTGCTGGTTGACCTTAGCTCCGGTCTGTGGAGGTCTACAAGTCCATGTGATCCATGTCAGGCAGGAAAACTCTCTGAGTTTTCCGCGTTTGCTCTAGAGTCCACCGGAAGAGCATCAAAGAAACTCATCTGCCTGCTATATATTGTCTCTTACCTGTTGCATGTTTACATTTCTCCGGGAGGAATGCTACCAATACTAGGACACCCTCAAAAAGAATAGAAAACTATCTCTTCTCCAAGCTTCAGTAGGTGCTAATCGTCATCCAGTCCCGCACGTTTTCCATGGCATACCTCAAAGGTGGCCGACCAGCTTTGAGCCCACATGGGCTAGAAAAAAATTGTTTCTGTCCCAAAGAGATTTGGGTGGTAGCTATGCACAAATTACTATCTATATATAACATCGTACTAAATGACTAGAGTGACTCTAACCGCCACCGAAAACACTTATACAAAGGAAATTAATGTCAAAAATGGTCAAAATGAATCCAGAAGATGTTCGCACAAAGTGACTCTTCCAACTCGATGACTTCGGTCCGGAAAGCTGGATCATTGCTTAGAGCCCACAAAAACTTGGGTGCTCCAGGCTTCAGGACGTTGTCAGCCACGATCACCGCTTGATCCATCAAGAGCTTTGAGCACTTTAAGATCTCTAAATCCTCGACTCTTCATCTCCATGGACATTCAAAACCCTTTCACTCTGATCCCTAAACCCTTTCAAAAGTCTTCTCTGAGCCACTGGATCCACTGATACCATCTTAAAATGTGGACCAAAAACACGGACATCTTGATGTCCAACCGCTAATACTGTACTGATGCGTTCGCACGATGTCGTGCAGCTTGTGTGCTTTTGCCATGTTTGAGCCAAGCATCTGATTGATACCTGGACCCTCGCTGGTCCATAAACACGAAGCCGATCAACGGTTCTCCTGGCGTGATGAAACTCAAAAAAAAGTACCTTATGCTTCCATGGAAGGAGGGGAATATATCAAGGAATGGAGTCCATCCTACTAGCGATGGCCTTCATCCTACTAGCGATGGCATCCAACCAACTAGAGATGGCCTCCAACCTAAGAGCGATGGCATCCAACTTTACCCAAACGTCAATTCCCGCAACATATCTAGCTACTACCTCCCTACCTCTACTAGGGGCTTACCCCATCTAAAAAGATAGATATATAATTATATGTATATATATATATTAATGTACGTTTTGTGCTTTAGATTCGTCACGTTTGGTGCAAAGCAAAGGCTTCATTCTCCGGCAGGTCTTTTTGTCCTGGCTCTTTTGCTGCCAAGTGTTGCATCAGCCACGGCAGTGTGTCTTCAGTGTGGCCAACAATGACTTCAACCTTTTGCAAGGCACAGGGACCGAAACTCAACTCCTCTTGTCTTGATTGAATACAAAAGCATACAGGAACTGAGCAGGAAAGATCATGAAAGTACTTGAGGAATGATCAAGATGTGTTCATGTGCCTCCTGTGACATTCCCGCAAATGCAATGACTTTCTCGGCGATCAGCGCATGTCCCAAATCCGCCTCGACCGTTACCTCACTGAGATTCTTTGCAGACTGCAAATATGATCAAAAGACCTCTTACGCTTGAAGACATGCAGATTGCAAGAGGTCAATGCATTCTTTGTGCCTTTTTGCAGTGTACTACTCTCTTCACACTTTGTCAATCTTCGATTCTTCCCAGTGGCTACCTTGCGATGACAAGAAAGATGCAAGGCTGAGAAGCCGCAGTAGGTTCCCAATTCGAGAGCGAGTCCTACCACTCGTATATATATATATATACACATGATAATGTCAAAAGACTTCAAATGCATCAAACTTATCGATCTGTGATTGGCTCGTTTCGGTTTATGAATAACTCTTTCTGGCTTTGTCGTTGCAGAATGTTGCAGGCAATCCTGTCCTTTCGGGCTGCTTGCCACTGCAGAGGATAGGAGCTCAGCCTTTGGCCCACCCGCAATCTTCAGCCACTTGCTGGAGGAGGGAAGCCTGAGGCAAACTACCGAGTGGACATCTTTCGGTGAGGCTTGAGACGGACCAACCTACTAGCGATGGCCTCCACCCTAGTAGCGATAGCCTCAAAGCATTTCTTTGATTCTTTTTTCAGAGAAGTGAGTACCCAAGACCCGTCCGAAAACCAATCTCCTGTGGAAAGGGCTCTTGCCAAGAAGCTTCTCCCGACCAAATTGCTCCATTGCTCTGCACACGGCAGAAGCATTTCTGCTGGCTGATGTTCGCACATGCTGCAGTAGCATCAACTCCTGTAAGACTCCGCAGCAGAAGATCTGAATCGTTTGTCCTGCCATTGAAATCCTTCAATTATATATATATATAGTTCCGTTGGATCAAGCGTGGCCACCTGTCCTTGGCATAGGAGTGCCCAGCTTGAACTGGTGGCAAGTCCTCAAGAATGTGCAAAGCAGCCTCATGTTCTCTATTGCATTGAACGCCAGGAAACTGATACAAAAAGTAATGTACTGGAGGAACATGTTCGCATGACTGTCCTAATTGGCCTACTGTATGCCGGAGTTGGAAATCAATTCATGTAGCAATAGAGCTGTGTCGGCAAAGCTCCTCGAAATGAGGAGCAGGAGCTTGTGCAAGTCCGGCCATTGCTGGACTTCTTCGGTAGCACCGGACAAAGCGCTCCAAAAGTGGCCTCAAAGGCTTCCAAATACCAAGCTATACTCAACCTATCAAGGTGCTTTCTTTGTTGGCATACCGCCATATTAAAGAGCTTTCCATATTTCTCCTCTGTCAGTCAAAGTGTCGCTTGGTGTACCTGCTGCCTCCTGCAGGCACCAGCCAGAATGCCAAAGCTCGCACCGTCTAAGAGCAGGTTGCACTCCAGCGCAGCATCCAAGAGTCGAAAGCAGCGCTCCAAGTTCCCGCAAGAGGCTTCAAGCAACATGCCTTATATTGACAAATGATGACAAATGCCATTGGCCATTGGCATCTATGGCTCCTTGTGTTCCATGAACATTGAGCGCAAGCTGGGTAAGTTCTGCTTACATCTCTAATTTGCAACCTCGTGGCCCACATTTTCTGCCTGTATGGAATCCTTGGTTGCACGTGATTCCAAGACTTGCAACTGCAGTTTGCAGTTGCCGTTGCTGGCACCAGTGACAAGCCAAGCCTCCCTCAATGTGGAATCACGCAGAATCCAAATGTACCGAGACGTTGTTGCATCAAGCAGTGGTTCGCTGATTGCATCTAGCTTGACTAGTGACCACGTCAAAGTGGCTAAAGCATCTGCCCGGAATTCATGCACTTTGCCGTTGCTGACTCTGGACCACGCTTCTTGGCCAATAGACTCCAACAAAGGCGCCTGCTGATGCCTCAGGGTTGTGAACTTTCATGCTGTGTTGCAGAGATGCTGCGGCTGAAGCTCAGGCATGAGAGCAACTCCGGCAAAGCCCAGTGCATCCAGCAAAGATTTCTCTGGCTCTCGCAAGGTGGCGTAGCTCCAAACCACGTTGGACACATCTTGAGGCACCAGCTATGGTCATTATCTGATTGCTGTAGAGAAAGTGCCTAGAAGAATGGAATCTCGGTAGGCGACTCTCCTGAGACTTCATACAGTGTTCGCCAACTCCCGTGGCTTGAAGCCCGATGCCAATGTTGAAGCTCGGGCTGCTAGGGCTTCCAACATCGCTGAAAGCCAGGAGCATTTGGCTTCCAAGCCTTGAAACCTCTTCAGCTTGGTAAATCTCCATAAGCTGTTGGCGATGCCCTTGGGACTGAGCTCTGAACAATGGGCAAGACTTGCTGCAGCAAGATCCTTGAACAGCTCTTCATCCTGATATTGCATCCTACCAAAACCCCAAGCCAAATTACCCAGTTCATGCGCGGAGAGCTCTGGAATCCTTCCAGCTACAGCTTGAACTGCTGTCAAGAAAGGTTAATGGAGCTTCTGAAGACTTGCGAAGCCTCAACAAATGTTTGCCAGCTGTTGAGGCCGTATTTCATCCAGATTCAGATGCGAAAGCTATGCCAAGTCATCTTGGACCTCGGCACTTCAGCACGAGTCGTGCGCTTCTTCAGGAAGCTCACTGCTTCAAAGGGAAAATATTGAACAATTGATGAACATTGTGTGCTCATGGATCTGTGGTTTCGGATTGTTTCAGTCTTTGAATTCAATCCACCAGGATCAGACTGAGTGTGTTCCTCGCTCTCCCCATGCCTATCCCTTCCCTTTTAAGCGCTGGGCCTGCAACGACCACTTCGAAGCTGACGGATGAGATTCGACCCGGGCCTCTCGGAAAATTTAACGCAAAAAATTGTTCCTGTTTGGTGCCCCCCCTCTCACTTCAATCCTGCACACGCAGCAATACATGCATGCATCTTTACATAGTCTTACGTTTGTTTGATCAAACATAGCACCATACCGAACCATCTTCATTGCCATTCGTACTTACTAGACTTATACATATATGGGGACCATCACATCTGAACTATCTAATAATGCAACAAATAGTAAATAAAGTAGGTATGGATAAACAGTATAGATATATGTGTATGGTATTGTATAGTATATATCCCAGATTATAATATATATTGATTGTTCCTAGTAGCTTCTTGTTACTACTAGTAAGGCACCTGTTACTACTAGCGATGCACCTGTATATATGTATGATATATCTGTATATATAGTAGTAACAAGTGCCACGCTAGTAGTAACAGGTGCCTTACTACTAGTAACAAGAAGCTAGTAGTATATATGATATTGTCATTGTTTGCTTCGGTCACCCGTTTGCTTCCGCCTGATGGGACTGATGCCGACCCGATCCGAAAACCCGTCCAAATGCCGGGAGACGTCCCTGCCAAGCAAGAAACCAAAGGCACCACAAGTGCTTTGACAAGATGTGTCTGAAAACAAAAACTATTACATCTGATCATCTGATACATGAAACGATCATTCAAGAATGATGCTCGTATAAATCACGATGAGTCCTTTTCTCGTCCTTCAACATAAGCATTCTAAAGGATGCACAAATAGGTTCTCTTATCTACGCTTTACATCTAAAAAGCATATATCTTCCAGCGTGCTGCACTCACCTGGCCTCCGGTATCCGAGAACAAAGGATTCTGGCTTCCATTCTACATGTCAGGAGATCTAAGAAAAGTTGCGAACACCTGTTTTCTGCGCATCTGCAATGTCAGGACCCTCTCAATGCAGTGAACAATCGGCCAACATAATCCTCACTTGAATGTGCTTTGAATGTTCTGAAAAAGAACAAAATGAAAAATCAAACGTCTATGTCTATGTTGTCTTTCATTTGTATCATTGGTATATATGTCTACGGTTTCAATTTGTGGACTTGTGTCTCACAATTTCCTTGAGCACTGGACGACCTGGCTGGCACTGTGGCAGTGGCCACTAAAAGGCGCCACGGAGAGCCAAACGGTCAGGGATCCGGCTGCTAGGGTACACATAGATGCCCAGCGCACCAGGTCCATGTGAGTGAGGAAAGGCACTGCAACCAGCACCTAAGCTACATCTGTTTTTCTGTCAGCACATGAGCTTGTTTGATCAAAGAATGACATGTTGTCTTGAGCTCAATCTATGGGATTGACAGCACACTTCATCTGTGGGCTTCTTGAGGACCGGACAATAAGAAAAGCATGACCGGTCACATGCAGCCTGCCATCTCAGAATGAGAGTTTCACTTGAACCTCTGGGACCCGCCTCATGCTCACCCTGTGCTCACTCTCATCAACTTCAGTTATTTTGTTAAAGCCCGTGGGGTGGGGTAGGAGGTCGGAGAGGTAGCTACTAACTAGTAACTAGCTGCAAGTGGATACTACCGACAGGACCTTCAAGGAAACTCCTTGAAGAAGCGCTCGCACTAATGATTTGGTTCCTAGATGTTTAGGGAAACTTAAGGTTCCGAATGGACCCGAGCAACACCAGCGCCAGTGTGGCCACATGCTCGGCGTCATGGCCGGAGTTGAGGGCCAAAGCCTTGCTCCGTTTGGTTCCCAAAACACTTCGGTGGCAGTTCCGGCGATCGAAGATCCCAAGTTCGGTGCTCTCATCCCAGCGCAAAGAAAACACCAGGCACTGTATCTCCAAATGCTGAGTCCGAGACCAATAAAGCCAACTGTGAGAAGAAACAAACCTGAGATGGGAACGTTGCAACATGTTGCAACAGAAACACATTTGACTGAAAACAAGTAATTCTCTCTGCACTTCTTCGGTCTTACGACCAACGATGTGCCTCTCCACTCAAATTTGAGGAACAGGCGTAGGGAACTTCAAGGTCACTTTTGATTTCTCCCATCATCACGTTCTACACAATAACTTTAATACGTGATACATCTTCAGCAAAACCTGACCAGCCAAACACAAATATTATAGATGATTATTGTAGGAAGATTGAAGATGTAGGAAGAAAACGCCAACAAACGAAACATGCACCTTAACAAGGCCTTTCCTTTCCACTCAGCGAAACCAAAAAACAACAAATAACACGGTGGCTTGGTGGTTTGCAGTCTGGTTCGGGAGATCCCCACTTCGCACGGCGAAGGTCGGCGAGGGCCATCAAGCGCTCGGCGGAGCCTGGCCCAGAAAGCGACTAGAAGAGAAATGACCCGAGCGACAAGACCGTCACAACAGAAACTGGTCGACATAATGTGACGTAGGTAGCGACATGTGGCAAAAGTTCTAGATCCTTGATACTCAACAAAGGACGAGCAAGCTCTAAGTGCTACATGATGCGATATACAATAACTCTTTTGGGCCGTAGTAAGAAACCAAGAATCGGCGACGTCTGGAAGCCACTTCAAGCACATGCTGAAGCCCACTGGTTTCGCTCCATCGCAACAGTGCTCGAACCCGCTCCTGCCAAACTTGTGCTGGATTCAGACCCTTCAGTTACACCACTTTTCAAAAAAGAACGTATCTGCTCTTTATACTGGTATACTGTTACATTAGTATATACTGTTATAAACAGTACTTCTCAAATCTAAAACACAAAAGGCCAAAACGGATCCCGAAGACGTTTTCTCGAGCGTCCTCCGCAGCAGGCCGTGTCCAGCGCGACAGCAAGGCCTCCCGCCGGAGCGCCCATTGGTGTTGCTTGGCGCTTTCGGCCGCTTCGATGAGCAGCTCCTGGTATCGAAGCGGTTTCGCAGTCTAGCGCTGCTAACGACCCGGGACCCTAACGGCTAAGCACCGATTTCGATCTGGTGTCTGATGTTTGCTTCTAGCTTTGTATGGGTCTCTTGAATTCCATGAACTGTGCAATTCGTCTTGAGATTCCAGATTCCATAAAACTTGTAACTCTGACTCAAGAGGCCTCGAGTTCATCGCCACGGGCTGACCTTGTGCTTGTCACGACGCATCTATGTCTATGTTGATTGTTTGGGCGACACTCCAAGAATTCTTTCCTGCTTCCCATCCATGTCAAGCTCTGAAACAAAGACTTAGGGACTATGTAGATTACGTTTGTACAATCTTCTATCATTCTACGTCGCCATGACACCTACAATGCTAAGGCAGCTACTCCATTGGCATCTGTCCAAAAAACTCGCATGATTGCCGCAGCAGCATCCTGCGCATCGCCTGCCTAGGCAATCAATCAGCTCGTCTATGTATAAAATAAAAGTTCATCTGAGCATATTTCAGTTTATTGGGGTTGATACCTCTCTCGCTCTCTATTAGGGTGGAGGCCATCGCTACTAGGGTGAAGGCCATCGCTATTGGGTTGGAGGCCATCGCTACTAGGGTGGAGTCCCTATTAGGGTGGAGGCCGTCACTCCTGGGATGGTGGGCATCGCTATTAGAATGGAGGCCATCACTATTAGGTTGGAGGCAGGCCATCGCTACTAGAGTGGAGGCCATCGCCATTAGGTTGGAGACCATTGCTGCTAGGGTGGAGGCCATCGCTATTTGGTTGGAGGCCATCGCTACTAGGTTGGAGGCTGTGAAAATGAAGACATCCATTGACCAAAGAGATCATTCCTCTACCATTGGGGTTCAAGACGTGCCCTGATGTGCTGATAGCGGACGCGCATTCGACGTGCTCAGCCATAGCGTGTTGGAAATAGTTTCGCTTCCGCTCCGTGTTGGTGGTTTGAGAGAAAGGTGCACATACATTGTGTGTTGGTTGTGTGGCAGTGCATTGACTGTTGTTGAGTTGTGGCCTCCGCTTCCATATTTACATGGTAGCGGAGCTGGTCGCTCCTTGGCTTGTGCAGTGGTTGCATTGTTTTGGGCTATGAGTATTCCAAAGGAATACGAGGGGATCGTGGACTCCAAATACCCATGGTGGGATGGTAACTGGAGTACCTATGAAGACTACAAGACAAGAGTCGAGTTGAGAGCCGACGCGTGCAAGGAGGACGACCTTCCATTTCTCGGACCTCGTTTAGCATCAAACCTAGTTGGCAAGGCCTTTGACACGTTGGGTGAGATCAAACGGGAACAGTTGAAGAAGGCCCAGGGATGGCATTACTTGCTGACCTTTTTGGAAGAACAACGTGGCAGGGCTAAAGTGGACATTTTGGGTGATACGTTTACAGAGTTTTTTCTGAAGCGTGACGCTTGCCGACGTGATGGTGAGGAGATCAATGACTACGAGAACCGCTTCAAGATTTTGATGAGGCGGATGGAGCGGGCACTTGCCGAGACCAATGCAAGTGCCAAAATGCCGCCTGAGGTGTACGGGTGGTTCCTCTTGAATGTATTCATGAGAATGTCACCATCAGATGCTGCGAACATCCGTGGGAAGGCCAGTTCTTACAAGGTTGATGATGTTCTGACCGCTTTGCGGTTGATGTGGAGCAGTGGAGGCCTCGGCAACAGAGATGCAGAGATTCGACCACGAAAGACAACATCAGGACATGCATACCATCAGGATGAGGGGTACGCTCAGCAAGATGCAGACCCTGAACCAGAAGAGACAGAGGAGATCCTGGAGCTTCAAGAGTGGTGCGATGAGGCAGCAGCTGAACTCTTGGCAGACACCGAAGACAATGCAGAGATCCTGGCTAATTTCAAGGAGGCTCGCCGTGCCTTGGATCAAGCCAGGACAGCTCGAGGATTCTACCCTGTGAGACCACCAGGACAGAGTCAAAACCGAGGAAAGGCAAGTCAGTTTTCGAAGTCACAAGCTGCGCCAAAGAGGGAATCCTATTCATCAGATGCAGACAAGACCTGTTTCCGATGTGGCAAGAAGGGGCATACCGCCCGTCGTTGTCCACAGAGGCCATCAGGAAGTGGAGGCAGTTCCATAGGTTATGTGGGCTGGTGTGAGTCAGTTGACCCAAGTGACCAGTCAGCACATCCGGAGGTTCCCATTGTGACCAGTTGTGATCAACCGGAGGTTCACATGGTGACCACAGTGCTTGGCCACAGTCAGAATGACTCCGCACCGCACCCATCACCGGAGGTGATCTGTTCAGATCCCAATTGGGTGCTATGCTCACAGGAAGTGGCAACAGGACAGATTTTGGCTTTGCATTCTTCAGAGCTGCGAGGGAAAGCCATTGTCGATTCAGGTGCTTCAGACAACATTGTTGGAGCAGAGACATTGCAGGACCTTGCGGAATGTCTGGAGGAGATGGATTTCGAGCCAGAGCATGAGATAAAGGTGGACCGACAGATTCACAAGCGGTTCATTTTTGGAAACGGAGAGTCTTCATCTGGGCTGGGATTGTCGCATGTAAATGCTGGAATCTGTGGCAAGGAAGTGACGATTCAGTCACACCTCGTGGAAGGGAAAACGCCCTTCTTGCTGTCTTCGAAGTTCCTCTATGACATGGATGTGACAATCAACTTTAGGACAGGCAAGGCTCTCTTCAAGACATTGAGTTCGCAACAGATTCAGTTGGAACGAACAGAGAGCAATCACCTGCTGATTCCATTGACTGCATTCGCTGGGCATCAGAATGCCTTAAAGAACCTCTTTGTGAGCGACGAGGACTTCGATGGGGACGTCCACACCTTGAGCCGGAGTGACCCCGACTTGCTGGAACAGCCAGCCAGTGACCCTAGGTTTGTGGCCTTCGATGAGGCCACCGCTGGCGATCAGGGCACGGTGGACGAGTAGGAACAGCTCCACCAAGGCTCAAATGGACAAGCTGGGGAAAGCTTGATAGCCTTGAGTGGAGACAATTTTAATGAAACACCGAGGAATGATACAACGAATCTCCAGGTTTGTGATGTTGAACTTGAGCCCCATCAGGACCACCAGAAAAGTCATTTAGGACTTGATCAAAAACAGAAACTCCTTCAAACGTTGAAACGAGAACTGGACATTGGAGACTTGACTTTTGAAGGTTTAGTTGGTGGACACCGGATGGACTTGGTGGAACTGTGTGCGCCCTGGGACTCTCCCTTGTGCCAGGCTGTGCGGGATCTAGGTGGCAAAGCAATCGCTCTAGGTATCCACAATGGATATGATTTGCGTACTGTTGAGGGATACAGACACGCTTTGCAAACAATACGTCACCTGAGGCCTCGCTATTTACACATTTCCCCACCTTGTTTTTTGTGGAGCTCATTTCAGAATTGCACCAAACGTGATGAAATAAAACAAAAGATGTTCTTGGAACAGAGAGTTCTGAGCAAGAAACTGATCACCAGATGCCGAAGACTTTTGGAAGTCCAGCTTCAGGAACTGGATGGCCAAGGCGGACAGACTGAGGTTTTTCATGGAGGTGGTGAGCACCCACTTCGAGCCCATAGCTGGAAAGCTACAGACATGGGGTCTATGGCTAAGATGTGTGGCGGCAGGTTCACAGTACATGGTTGTTGTCATGAAATGAGAGATGAAAAGACTCGAGGACTGATCAGGAAACCCTGGGGTTGGTTCA
Source organism: Durusdinium trenchii (assembly GCA_963970005.1). NCBI lineage: Eukaryota > Dinophyceae > Suessiales > Symbiodiniaceae > Durusdinium > Durusdinium trenchii. The sequence goes on along the minus strand of CAXAMN010023917.1, from coordinate 229,390 downwards.
GTAGCTCACAGTCGGTTAGGAAGGCCTTAGAGAGTCAATGCAACCATACTGGACATGAACATGTGTCAATTGAGGGAGGGCTCACTGCTCGAACTGCCACTTACCCTCGCTTGCTGTGTGTCCGTTTTGCAAAGGCCATTTTGAATCCAGTGAAGGAGAACATTTTGTGTCAAGCCTTTGAAAACACTGCCACAATTTTTGCAAATGAGAATGTTGACTACTGGAGCCAAGAGAATGGAATGCTCGTGCGCCATCACGAGACTGCACGAACTCAGGCGTTCAAACCTAGTGAGGTGGAATGCCCCATTCCTGATGCGCAGATTTCCTCTTGGCGCAAGACTGTGGCGGTGTTCTCAGACGGCACTAGAGATGAGAAAGAGGACCATTGGAGAGAGTCATCCGCGGAACCCTTTGAACACAGTAAAGGAGCCTGGACTGGAACCACATGTTTCAAGATTTTGCGTGAGTTGCATGAAGAGGATATGCTTGTGGAAGAGGATCCTCACACACTTAATCAGATACGGCTCATTCATCGGAATCTGGGTCATCCTAATCATCAAGTAATGCGAAGAATGTTCAAGGATGCCGGGGCTTCTCCAGCTGTCCTGAAGCAGGTAGAACGTTTCAGGTGTGATCACTGCCTGCAACGTGGAAGACGAGCTGCCTGTCATCCGGCCACTCCTCCCCCAGTCCGTGATAAATGGGAATGTGTGAGTGTGGACACGTTTTGGTGGCATGTTCCCAAGGAATTGCTTTCCCCTGGACAAGAGGGTCAACATGTTGTTGGAATTTCCTTGTTTGATGAAGCGACTGACTACCATACTGTGGTGATCGTGCGTCAAGGCAAACATCCCCAACATGTGATTTCGGGGAAAGAGTTCAAGGAGGGCTTTTTGGAGGGTTGGATCAAAAGGTTTCCGGTCCCCCAAAAACTGAGATATGATGAGGAAGGTTATATGAGGGCCATTGGTTTGATCAGTTGGTTAGAGAGTCTTGGCATTAAGATGGAACCAATAGGTGGAGAGAGTGCTTGGCAGATGGGCAAACATTCCCGACATTTACAGATTTTGAAAGAAAACGCCAATTTGTTGGCTCACGAGTTGGGACCTGACACGGATGCCAAAGAATTGTTGCATTTGGCTGTCATGGCCAAGAACGAAGTCCACAACGTGAAGGGATACACTCCGAATCAATGGCAGTTTGGTGCCAACCACGGACGGATTAGCTCCTTTCTCCGATTTGATGGACATCTCCCCTGGGATAGCCAGCGCGAGGAACCTGACTTCGAAGTTGGTTTGAAAAGAGAAGCCGCGGCCAGGAAACTTTTCATTGAGGCCGATTCGCAGCGACGTTTGCAGCGGGCCCTGCGAGCACAAAGTAGGCCACTCAGAGAGTTCACAGTGGGACAACTTGTTTACTACTACCGTAGAGATCGAAAAGAAGGAACTCGTGTTGCGGGTAGGTGGCATGGTCCAGGTAGGGTGCTTTGTCATGAGAAGACTTCAGAACAGTTGTTGACCAACCATCCTGGTTCGATTGTTTGGGTCAGTCATGCTGGGTTCTTGCTGAGATGCGCACCTGAACAATTACGACCTGTGACACAAGATGTACAACATATTGATATTCAGATCAATGGACCAGCTGATTTTGAAACTATGTATCAGACGTTGAGAAGACAACAAAAGTTTCATGATTTGCTGCAAGATCTTGAGGACGTGCCAGACGTGTCGCCTGATTTGAACATGCCAAGATTTCGATGTCAAGGAAAACGGACTTTGGACGTAGTTGATCCTCCTGATCCTCGCCCCCCTTTTTCGAGCGATGGCCATGAGCGCGCCAAGCAAGCCAGAACTGAGCCTCAAGGAGAACTTGGACAAGCTGAAGCGCTTGACCAGCCACGCAACAGGCCAGGACATGGTGGAGAAGGCAAAGACCATGCCAATGATCGAGCTCAAAGCCAAGAAGATCGATTTTGGGAAACACAAGGGCCTGACCTTCGAGGAAGCAGCAGCTCAGCCGGGCTACGCCGAATGGGTGGCGAGCCATGTGAATCCAGAGAAGAGCAATCCAACGATGCAGATGTTCGTGGAATTTCTGAACCGTCGGACAAAAGCTCTGGTGCAACAGATGGAGGCCGCAGCCGGTTACGGGGGCACAAAAGAGGACACACAGATGAAGACCGGGAATACCAAGAAGCGGGGCGGACTGGACGAGCTGTTCGAAGAGAAGGTCGAGAAGGGGGACTTCGAGCACTGGACAGTGACCATGGAGGAACCCTCAAAAGAGATGATTCAGCTGCAAGAGGAAACCTCAGAGCTCAAGATGCGCATGGGTCAGATGGAAATCATTCTGATGCAGATCGCAGAGAAGCTGAATCTCGGGTAGATAGGACCAACAATCCGAGACATCGGAGCAGGACCCCACACAGGGATCCAGCGAATATAAGACGGGAAGAGAGTACAGAACACTCACGGCCTGTCCAACTTACTACCATACCTGAAGAATGCGATGAAAGGAGTGCTCTGTTGTTTGCTCAGGCTGTTGAGAGTACTTACACAGTTGAAATTCATTTGAATGTGTCGACACGTGATGTTCATTGCAAAAGAGGTATTTGGGTCCTCAATCAAAAGGCGAAACGAAACGTTGAAGTGAATTTTCGAAAACTGAATGAAGAAGACAAGAAAGAGTTCTTGAAGGCCATGGGAAATGAAGTGGACTCATTTACTTCAAATAGTGCTGTTGAGATTTGTGCTAGGGAGGGAGTTCCACGAGAAAGAATCCTTGGCATGCGGTGGGTCCTTGTTTGGAAACCAGTACAAGATGAAAATGGAGTACAGGTCGGTAGGAAGGCTAAGGCCCGTCTTATTTTGAAAGGATATCAGGATCCTGAGCTGTTGTCAGTGCCTCGGGAAGCAGCCACTCTGAGCACACTGGGTAGAAATACCATTTTGTCACTTGCAGCTCAACGAAGGTTCAAGGTGTTTCTAGGAGATATCAAGACTGCCTATTTGAATGGAGATCAGACGGAGTTAGAACGAAAAATCTGGGCTGAACCACCTGAAGAAGTGAAACAACACTTGAACATGAAACCTCATGAGCTTTGGAGAGTCGCAAAAGCCGTGTATGGTTTGTGCCATGCGCCACGGAGATGGTTTGAGAAGCTACAATCTGTTCTGTGGGGCTTGAAGTGGCAATCACATCAATTGGATCAGTGCGTGTTCATCCTGACCGATCCAACTACTCAGGAGATTTGTGGCTACCTAGGTGCACACGTGGACGATCTGGTGGTCGCAGGCTCCGGGTCTTTCTTTGAAAAGCAAGTCCAAAGGCTTCGAGATTCCTTTCCTTTCGGAAGCTGGGAGTGTGCACAAGAGAAGAGTGTGAAATTTTGTGGATGCGACATTTTTCAGACCGAAGATTTTGATATTTGGCTGAATCAAGAACGTTTTGCTCTTTCCATTGACGAAATAAATCTCGAACGTTCTCGAAAAGACATGAAACATGACCTGGCTACTCCGGCCGAGAAATCAGAGATGAGGCGAGCTTTGGGAGCATTGAATTGGAGAGCAGTTCAAACGAGTCCTTGGTTGCTTTCGACGGTTTCCCATCTACAAGGATGTGTGGAGACGGCAACAGTGAGTGATTTGATGGAAACCAATAAGGCTATTAGGTGGCAACGACGACACAGTCACGTGAAACTGATTTTTCCACATCAGGTGAAGGATAATCTAATTGTGACGTTCTGTGATGCCTCTTGGGCAACTAGACGTGATGGTAGCTCCCAGGGAGGGGCACTTACAGTTTTGATGAACCGAGATACCCTGAATGGAAAGCTCAGTCATTTTTCCGTGCTGTGCTGGACAAGTCGGCGCCTTCGACGAATTGCCAGATCCTCAACTAGCGCAGAAGTCCAGATGACAGGAAACGGACTTGACGAACATGAATTTGTGAAACTGTTTGTTTACTTGATGAAACATCCTGGACATGTGGACCTCAGAAACCCGGACAACATACTAGCTGCTGAAGAGTCATGCATTTTGAGTGATGCTAAGAATGTTTATGATGCTCTTGAGAGAGTACAGACATGTGGCCTCCAGATGGAGGAACGAAGGACTTCGATTGAGGTCTTAGGCATCCGTGAACGTTTGAATCAGGCGAACGTTCGATGTCGCTGGGTGTCAGGAGATCAGGAACTCGCAGACGGCTTAACTAAGCCTTGGAAGGGTGAACAGCTTATACAAGCTTTGAACCAAACGACCTGGAGAATTGTGTTCGACCCTAATTTTGTGTCAGGAAGGAAACGGAAACAGGTGAAACAGCTGGAGACGAAGTATGGTGATACCGATTGGCTGAACCTGGTTTGTTTACTGGACGATTCGAACTTTGGTCAAGAAAATTTTTGGGGCTGTGTGAAAATGAAGACATCCATTGACCAAAGAGATCATTCCTCTACCATTGGGGTTCAAGACGTGCCCTGATGTGCTGATAGCGGACGCGCATTCGACGTGCTCAGCCATAGCGTGTTGGAAATAGTTTCGCTTCCGCTCCGTGTTGGTGGTTTGAGAGAAAGGTGCACATACATTGTGTGTTGGTTGTGTGGCAGTGCATTGACTGTTGTTGAGTTGTGGCCTCCGCTTCCATATTTACAGAGGCCATCGCTACTAGGGTGGAGACCATCGCGTTGGAGGCCATCGCTACTAGGTTGGAGGCC
>CAXAMN010023917.1:200675-224669 GCA_963970005.1 Durusdinium trenchii | reverse complement strand
CTATTAGGTTGGAGGTCTTTGCTATTAAGTTGGAGGCCATTGCTATTAGGTTGGAGGCCATCGCTAGTAGCGTCTCTCTCCCTCTCTCTCTCTCTCTCGCTTCTGGTTTTGAGTGGCAAACTGCAAGTGCCGCGGCTCGGTCGGCTGTAATAACCTCATCCCCCAGGAGAACATGTCAGACTTTCGGCATGATTGGCCCTTTGCCCGCTCAATTTGCCAATCCACCACAGGCATCTGATCGAATAACGCTTGCCTTTCAAGACTGTTCATTCCGTTCGGCCAACGTGTCCACGTCTTTCTGGCTCAGTGAGATTCCAAGGGCTTGACTTCAGACCGACTACACGTTGCAATCAAAGCCCCAGCCTCAAGAGGGTCAGCACGAGACCAACAAAACAACCAAAGTTGGGCATGGTTGGCGATGTTTCTTGATAAACATCTGGAATCTGCTCGCTCTTCGATGGGTGGTTGCCTCTATGCATGCACCTGCATGTTCAGGAATACCAAAGTGCAACATGCTACTCCTCCCCAGGCGACTGACACTTTGCAAGGCTGCTAATTGGGCCAAAATCTTCAGCCAAGGCCTTGGAGATGCACCAAACAGGTAGCTCGAATTCCGTGAAGAGACATCCAAGTTTGGTCCCCTAGCTTGTGAAATCTTCTGAAACCAAAACTCTACAATGATGGTTCTTGATGGTTCAAACTGGATGGTTTATGTCTTGCCGCTCTGAAGATGCTTAGGCCTTAGGCAAAGCAGATTTTTTCCGCTACGATGTCTACGACTGGGCCTTCCGGCGAGACCATCCTCAAGATGGGGGTCAACACTGACCGCTTGCGTCCTGGGCGATGATGATTCGGCGTCCCCATGTGATCAGTCCGGTCTCCGCATCGGTAGCGATGCCCTTTGCTCCTAGTAGCGTCCTTGCTCCTAGTAGTAAGGCCAGGAGCCCCTAGTAGCTTCTTGTTACTAGTAGCGATGCCAGGAGCCCCTAGTAGCGAACATTGCTCCTAGTAGTACGGCCAGGAGCCCCTAATAGCATCCTTGCTCCGCTCGTAGCGATGCCAGGAGCCCCTAGAAAGGTCATGGCATCTCCCGTTTGGAAAATATAGATCGTTTTTCCACCTCGATTTTAGGGAAACCAATTCCCCGAAAAGGTCGGTTAGCCACTCACTGGGTACAGTATAGGAAAAGTCTCCGCTCCCACGACGTCCCACACCTGGTGCCACTTGCTCCAGCTGGTCTCGCATGTTGTTCATCCTGGCGCAATTGGGTTTTGCACGTAGCTGAACTGAACAGGCCAATGTGGATTGAAAACAGCACTGCTCTTCATGGGATAGGATGAGGTAACATCGGAATCCCATAGCATAACTTGCAAGGCTGTTCAACAAGTCTGAATTCCAGAGTCTACAGTACAGTAGTCAGTCTACAGTACGGAAGTTCTGAAAAGCCACGTCCGTCAATATTACATGCAACTCGTTTGCGCGTGTCCAGAAAGGTTGAATAATTACTCATCAATACAAAGTATCCTTCAGCATCCACAGAGGAAACATGAAATAGAACATGTATCACCAAGTAAGATCTAAAGTGAATACAAGCCAGGTTTGCAATGCTTCCGGTCCACCACGCATCAAGACTCCGATCCACACGATGGGCCGAAGAATCTGCGACAGAGTCATCGAAGCTTTGGCTTCACTATGCTTCACTAGAGGCCCTGGCACGAGGAGCTGCAGCTTTGAGGACCATGTCCATGGCCTGCTCAATCTCTTCCGGTTTCACATGCAATATATATATATATATATTGGCAATAATATGCAATAAATCGATATCCCTCTTGGACTCTTGGCACATCGCGTCTTCACATCTTCTTCACCGCCAAAGTACCATGCTGAGTAGGCTCCCGACAAGAAACTCCATGATCGGCCGCGTGATTCCATTTGCATGGAGCTGAGGCGCCTGGAATCGCCAAGCTCGATTGAGATTCGGCCACAAACATGCATTCTTTAGCCTATAGCCTTCCTGAGCTCCTGACCTGGTTTTCCCGCCCACCTCTCACAGAAAGCATACGGCTGTCTTCCAGTTTCTTTTTTAGAGGGCTGCCTCCGAAAATGTTAAGGTTGATGGTGCCCATGGAGAGAGGCTCCCCAAGGCCTGTGGTTCAGGATGCAAACAGCGTGAAAAAAGTAAGTTTGAACAAGTCATGCGAAGTAAAGAGGCCCAAGATCACAAAACATGAAACATGAGAAACCGAGTGCGATGAAGACCACACATAAACCAATTATATATATATATATAAACCAATTGTATAAACCACGTAACCACATGTAAACAAGTCAAATGCAACGGGTAATTCGACTATCAAACACGTGTTGCATGGTGAGATGAGGCACCGCACCAAAAAGGGAAGGCCTCGAACTCGAACGTCCTGACTCGCAAGGGCAAAAGCGCTTGTCCAACCAACAACAAGCAAGTGTCCCTGAAAACAACCCCAAACAACGTCCCTGACTCAGCACCTTTGCCGTCCTCGAAAGGTAAAGAACCGCTTTTGAGGGCCTTAGCTGCAAACATCCAGTTGGTTTCATCCACATGTACTAATTGTATAGAATAAAGAAACGTCGCCGCTGTGACATATCTACCTTCGGTAGCAAATCCTAGGGCCTCCGGGCTCATGGATTGAACTCCTTGCAAAAGATTCTTCCCCACAAAGACCTGCACGAAACCGGTCCATCGCGACCGCAGCGGTGGGTGCTCTGCACCTTGGAGAGGCGATCCGTCCAGGCTTTGAAGATGCCCGGGCTCAGCAGCGCAAAGGCCATGCGGCCCAGCTCGTAGCCGATCAGTGCCTCGGCCCCAACGCCCAGGGGCGCATTTTGTTCAATTCACTTCGACTGTGCCTCTCAAAGATTGGATGTGAGAGAATGCAGTCGCATATCATAAAATCGATCAAGGTGCTTAGGAACAATGAAAAGTGGCCACATTTGGGGGTGGTGACTTGGGGAACTTGAGTAACCTTTAAGATGTTGATCATTGATGAATAATCATAAATACATCACAGCAACTTTCAATTTGATAGCACTAAGCAAACAATATAGTACAGAAGGACAAGTTGCCTTGACCTGCTTCTCAGGAAAGCTATTCAGCAGCCTGCGCCAGGTCGTATCGAGAGAGCAAATGGACACCCCCGCAGCAAAAGGAGAACGAAGCCTGGCTTGCAGAACAAGCAAGGAGCGTTCATGTCCAAACACAGACCTCAGTCAGCATCAGGACACAGACCAAGTTAACATTTTTGCGTACTTACATCACAGTCAACCCTCTTTGGTAGCTGCTCTTCTCTCAAAAGGTCCTCGCCCCTCGCTCTCCTTTTTCTCAGGTCCCATTTGCTCGGCCGTGCGTTCTGTCGTTCAGCGGCTGTGCGTTGGTACACTCAGGTCTCGCTTGAGCCTTCACCTGTGCACTCTCCCTTCAAGGAATTATGTGCGACAGCTTCACCTCCGAACCTGAAACAACAGGTGAAGGGCATCCTGTGATGCCGAAACCCCACAAGCAGGACACCCCACGGGGGGGGGGGGGGGGGGTGGGGGGGTGGGACAGAGACTCCACTGGCTCTTGGTGTGATGGGATGATGTCTGAGCACCCAAGCCCACGCTTCCACGAGGAAACTATACCTGTTGCACCGGCCAGTCCCCTAAAGAACACGGTCTTCCACATCGTTCCGGAACTCCACTTATGACACGGGTGGCAGTAGATAGCAACGATAGCAACATCAACATTAGGAGGGGCTCGCATCCCCGCTCAGACAGAAGATCAACTGTCCGTTTTGGTTCTTGAGCCAAAATGTTGAAAGTGGTATAATGTGATGATGTCTGCGCACTTAAGCCTGTCCTCACACCTATAAAAGGTTAGGAGGCCAAACGCCAAGCAGTTGCGAAAGCACCCCCGATTACCAGCCATGCTTCCTGCATGGAGCATCAACAAACGCAACAAACATTTGGACCAATTGTATCCAGTTGCGGCGAAAGCCGCACCGAGGTCTGAACCACACCGGCATGGTGCGACCTGAGAATGTGAGCTTTCAAGTCACATGAAAATCTCATATACAAAATTGCTTTACTTCGAGTGATCCCCGCGATGACATTTCAATCATTTGACTTCTTGCCATTGTGAGGAGCACGTTGCCATGGAAGTGGGTTTTGTGGTGTTGGGTTTTGCTAATGCGGGCTTGGGCCGGGATTGCTATTTTGGTGTTAGGGAAAGTTCGGGGTGTCGCCTGGGTCTCCAGTTGGCATCCTGTGACCACCTGCCACGCAAAATGCCACACACACAGGTAGTTGTATTGTGGTCGTTGTGTGTTCGTGGTTGTGTTCGAGTGTTGCGGTTGTGTGTTTGTGGTTGTGCTTGTGGTTTCTGTGTTTGTGGTTGCGTGTTGTGGTTGTGTGTTGCGGTTGTGTGTTTGTGGTAGTGGTAGTGGCTGTGTGTTTGTGATTGTGATTGTGTGTTTGTGACTGTGCTTGTGGTTTGTGATTGTGATTGTGTGTTTGTGGTTGTGTTGATGATTGTGTTTGTGGTTGTGTGCGATTGCGTTCGTGGCTTGTCTGTTTGTGCCTGTGTATTGTGGCTTTGCTTTTTTGTTGGCTGCGTATTGTGTATTGTGTGTTTCTGGATGGGTTGTGTGGTTGTGTGTTGTGTGTTGAGGTCCCGCAGTGCCCACTGTGATCTGGCGCTTGCGGTTGAGGTCCGGCGATGCCCACTGCGATCTGGCGCTTGCAGCTGCGGTCCGGGAGCGTGCAGTTAAGGTATAGCCCATTGCGATCTGGAGCTGGCATGGAGGAGAAGAGCAGAAGAGGAGAGGAGGAGGAGGAAGGAGAAGAGCTCTGATAAAATCCAACAACCCTCACCTGGCAGGTGGGGAAAAACACGTTCATGCATTTTCTCTGTCGCACATGTCCAGTCAAAGAAACTGATCAAATAGTTCTGTATTCATGTTTGCATGTCAGATCCGGTCAGAAAAAATGATAAACGAAATTGATCCTTCACAAGCGAAATGCACGTGAGACCCTCAGCAAGGATTTGGCTACCTCATCTCATACAAACTTCAAAACTCCTAGCTGGATTGTTGCACATCTTTTGGGGTTGATGCTGTAGTACCATCTAATATCAACAATATTATCTAAAGTTCTCTTATCGGTTCGTCGATCAGAGTTGCGAACCATGCACCATAGGCGATGCTTTGTAGGGCGGCCAACCCTGGGTGGTCAGAAACAGCCACACACCGGCAGGTCTTGACACAACATTATGAAAACGTAATGGTGAACTTTGATTTGACGTTAATACATACATATATATTATATATATATCATATTATGTGTGAGATGAATTCTTGCGATGACATTCCCTATTTCTGCCTCATCAATCCAAAGTTCTGGACAACCTGCAGGTAGATCTAAGGGTTCTTCCTGCCACAAGCCTTCCAGCAAATTCAAGGACATACTTCTGGCAGCAAGTTGAAACCAAAGCAGTTGCATGCTAGGACCAACATCGCGGCAGAGTGTGTATGCCTGAGAATCGATGGTGGTCCTTAAATCACTGAACATTCCCAAATGCAGAAGAACGAGTAGTGAGTAGTGTCACTAACATCGCTAGCACGTCAATAGGCACCCTGCGGGTAAAGCAAAGCCAAGCACCTGACAAACCTTGGAAAGCAAAGAGAAAAAAAAAACACATTGAAACGGTCTACCACGTGGTGAAGAACTGATTGAACACGTTTAAAACACGTTGAAACGTGGTGAACCAACCACATGTCTGCAATCAAACATGTTGATTTTCGCCTCATGAAGTAGGTCCCGAAAAGCACGATGTTGTGGTGCCCTCTCAAAGTCATCGACCAGAACGACCTACGTCGACTTTGATCGGCAATGCGGGCAGATTCTGCAAGATGTTGAATCATGTATTCTAGCATTCTGATACTCGCGAAGCTGAGTACCACAAGCCATGTTGGCTTTCCAGGCTTCCCAGCTCGTCCATTTGCACTCATCAGTTCCCGTCGGACCGCCGCCAAGTTGCTCCTCAGCAAGGTTGAACTCGAAAACGTCCTGCCCAACACGCCCGGATTGATGTCCGGCAAAAGCTGAGCCATCAGCGTCAATCCGGGGATTTCAGGCCTCGCACAACGCATCGAAAGAGCGGCGCCGTCCCTTTTGCAAGTTTTTTTGCCGGAGACCGTCGAGTGAGGCCCAAACAGTCGTGTCAAAGGTTCTGCCAGGTGCCCAGAAAATTTATGCAACCAATGAGGCAACTCCTGCTGTTCCAAGCGTGAAATGTCTTTCTATATACAGTATACAGTAATTACTTCTTCTGTTCCTATCTCTGTGGAGCACATGCAAATGGACTGGAGTTGGACTATGACTAACATGGACAAAGCACGGATCATGTGCGTACGAATGTGAAAAGAGTGAGAAACAGGAGCGACAAAGTTGCTCTTCATTGAATTTCACTGCGTCACTTCTTGGTTGGACTAGACTAGACTAGTTCCTGTTTTGATAGATGACTTTCTTGTGATCTGGGCATGTTCGACAAAACAGAATCGGAGGCTCGCATGCACAGGCTTCCGAGACATGATGATGTATGTAAAATTTGTATATTATATAGTATATATATATAGTTATATAAGATCTATATATATATTGGTTGCCTGATGCAAGACTCGAGTAAGGCCAGTTGTGGTTCCACATGGTTCCAAGATTCTCGAATCCCGTTCTCGTCTCCATGCTGTCCTTGTCAAAGGCTTTCAGTGCACTCTCCTGAAGCACTTCCTCTGGGGTGCCCTCCAGCACATGGCCTTGGACGAAGAAGACAGTAGTGATCAGTAGTGCATTCATCCGCTAGTAGGTTGGAGGTCATCGCTAGTAAGTTGGAGGCCATCGCTAGTAGGTTGGAGGCCATCGCTAGTAGGTTGGAGGCCATCGCTATTGGGCCATCGAAGTAGTGCATTCCTCCGCTTCAGCTCAATTGTCACCCCAGCTGCGGCTGCACACAGCAGCTGTCCACTGAGGGCCCTTCCCCGACTGAAGCCCCACTCGTGGTTAGAGGAGTCCTCACGGTGTGTCACAGAGTTCGAAACGCCTTTAAAGGTGTTTGGGCACTTGGGCTTAGCGAGGACTCTCCTTGTGCCCAAAATCAACGCTGGCCTTGCAGCAGTTGGTACCGCAGAATGTGCAAGCCACCATGAGGAATCTTCATGATTCATGAATTGTCCACAATCATCTTGGGTCAGATTTTCGCACGCGTCTTCAGTGCTCCAGCCTGGATGGACTGTGCCTGGTCTTCTGTCTGTACTTGAAGCAATCAAGACTGTACATGTTCTTTGGCCCAGTCAATGCATGACGAGCCAACAATTTACCAAGAGCTGCTCGACTGCAGATGGTGCGCAGCATTTCTTGGAAGTTCGATGAGTTTGCAAGTGCCCATTTTTTGGCGAGATCGATGTACGCCTTCTGGACGATCGATGCTCGTTAGTGAGCGTCGTAAGACGTGGGCAGCTGGAAAGAGTTGCAAAGCATGCAAACGATATGGCTACCGTAGCCATATATGCAACAATTTACAACCCAAGATTGTCCAAGGATTTTTTTTGACATTACACGCATTATAAACTGAGACTCAAATCAACTAAATGCCAAAGGAATTGCGACCGATTTGTGTCCACCAAGTTCCACTCTAGATTTCACATGATTTCACTACAGCAACACATTATGCTGGTTCTTTTCAGTAAATGCAGCTATCAATCTTCTATGTTCGTCCGAACGGTCCAAGGACCAATGATGCCAGCCCAAGCATCAAGAAACTCAACAAAGTCTTCTCACAACCAATCAATGTTCATGGCCTCGCATGGCCTTTCACATGCCCTACGGTCCTTCCGTGTCCTTCCAGCTGCTTATCAAGAGAGGCAAGCAAACAGGTGTGCGAGCTCCGATAAACACAGCAAAAAACACAGGAGCGTCTGTCAAAACGTTACTGTCAAGTAGAGGACATGATTCAGCAGGTCTTAGTCTTAGCCAAATTCCTGAAATTCACGGCTGTTCTTTACTAAATTAGTCATCGCACGTTTTGGCGGCTGCTCGACAGGAAAACAATTCCTGGTTGGTGGTCGCACCCACCCGAAAGGTATTTAAACATGTGTCGCGATTGATCATCCTCGGTATAAGATTGAAATTGGACACTTGAGGCCACCCAACCAGATGTGCCTTGGCAAGGCGAGACCTTCAGTGGTGCCAACAAGAGGACAGTGAGTTGTCTTCGGTTGATCCAAATTCTTGCTCAGCTTTTTGACAACAACCCGAAAGGATCCAAAAGGGAACCATTCCAAGAATCTTCAAGCCAGCTCAAGCCAGTCAAACCGGTGCACGATTTAGATCAACCTTGGCTCCATGGACCATCCCCAATGGCACTCACCAGACCGTGCCGAGGCAACATAGGCAACTTGGCCTGAATTGCTTCATCAAGTTTGAATTCAATGTCTGAGCGGGGAAACGCAAAAGCACATCTGCAAGCTCCTTGAGCAAATGCTCGCGACGCTAGGTGGAACTCCTATTGAAATCAACCAGGTTCAAAGAAGTTCTGCCCTACTTCTTTATGTAATCCTCAATTCCTTCAGTTTTGAACATAACTATATATCTTATCTCTTTTCTAGCTGAAGCATTTCCCTCGCGATGACGCATTATCTAGACTTCTTCACGCGCGAAGCACGACAAAGATATCTGTAAAGGGTCGTGGCAATCACCCTGGTTGCAAAGCAATGAGAGTCATGTCCAGCAGGGTAGACAGGCTCTTGTTTCCAGAAAGCCTAGCCGCCTGCACAGGATACAAACAATCCTGCTTGACCAGTGATTCTACACAAAATTCACCACTGTCTAGCACATGCCAAGCGAATTTGGGCTGGATCAACCCAGAACTCTCCTAAGATTTCCTAAGCTAAGGCTAAGACTATAGAGTCATGACTGCAAAAATTGATGGGCCTTCGCGAGACAACCTTACAGTAAGCCTTACCATACCGTCCGGAATCGCTCGGGACCTTCAACGCTAAAGGTGCATTCCTGGAGCATCTTCGTCGCTTCGGGCTAAATGAGCAACCTCTGGACAAACCATCCCTCTTTGTGTCATACGGTTTCTGCAATGGAAATGTCAGGAGCCAGGGGTTGCAACAATTGCACCTGGTCACCAAGCTGAAGATTGAAAAAAATCGAAGATGCTCCAATGCAAAAGTCATGAATCACGAACAAGTTCTGCTACCTGGCACTAAAGCTTTGGCTCATTTGGGCTCACAAGCTGTCGGAGAAAATGGTACTGTTCGCCTTAACACGGTGTACCATGCCGGTCCGGTTGCAGCATCAAACCAAAACAAATACTCAGCGACAGCCTCTGTTCTTACCATTCCCCCGAGAGAGTTTCGTCTTTCACGCCTTGCAGAATCTGAGGAATCGAAAGACCCTCCGGTAAAACGAGTTTCGATTTTTGCTGGTGGCACTGTTCAGTTCCGATCCGCCCTGGACAAATGACATCGCCATTGCCGAGCCGATTCCCTGTGACCTGTGACCTCTACGTTACAACAGAAACAAAAGAAAACGTCATGGTCCAAACAATGACTGCTGGGTCAAACCTCATGGTACGGGCGACTTCGTTCCACTCTCTGAGCTGCGCCAAGGTACCATGTAGACCGCTGCCAGCAGCTGCTCGCGGGTTCGCATACGACTGGACGTGCGCCGGCGACCTTGCAGCAGGGCCTCTGAGGCCGACTCACACAAAAACATGAACCCAACCCAGCCAAAGGGGCCTTTGGGTATATATAGATGTCAATTTATGTTAACTGTATACTGTAATTTTCTGTAATTATTTACTGATTATCTGTCTTTTGTCGTCTGTAGTTCTATGTACAGTGCACGTCATTGTCATGGACTTTCCTGCATAAATGCATGCTGCATGGTAGTTGCAGCCAACTTCCTCCAAAAAGGATGGCCTTTGCATTGCTGAAGTGCGCCACCGTCAGAATTAGCGAGTTAGAGAGATCTTCCATAAGGTTAAACATTGGAATGAGCTGGTTTCCCATCACTTATTCTCTATCTTTCGAGATTCAGTGCATCACACCCTTTGACGCAAAGCGTTCCTGCAAGCTAGGCGTAGTCTTTGGTGAAGACGAACGCCTCAGAAGCAACGAAGATGGGGAAGATGGGGTCAGGTGCCACTTTGGTTTCAGGCTGAACGGCCAAAACACTGCCAAGCCGGTTGGTCAACATGTGGGAGCCCATGGCTCCACTAAAACGCCCAACATCACCCAACCAAAGGAGGCTAGAATTGGGTAGAACTTTCTTTCCTGACCAGAAACGTCACGTCGGACTGTTCTCCAAGTCTTTGAGACACCTCGTGACGTCACTCCCGGCTGTTGGTCACTCACGGACGTTTCGACGAATGCCACAACTCACTCGGTCAACCAAGTTGCGAAGACTCCGTCGGAAGACCCTCACGAACCACTTCTACAAGCCTCTTCCTCCTGGAACAAGGTCGAAAGAACACGACTGTCGGTCAATCATTATCAGCTAGCAGCTAGATGCAGCTAGCAGTCAACGAGATCTAAAACCGAATGCCCTTCTACTCATCCAAGTGGGGTCATATTCTGAATATGCTCAGCTGAGCTACTCAGTTGGTCAATCTGTTTCATGCTTGGACACCGTAACTGTCACCCAACGGGTCCTGAATGCCTCCACAGATTTAGGCTTGGTTCCCTTTGCCAGAGATGGTGGCCGAGGCCTCTTGCCTTCAATTTTGCCATCAATCTGCTCCATTTGTGCCAGATCTCGTATGTTTTGATCCAAAAACTGGCGGAAGAAGGCTTACGCAAACTCCAAACAGCTTCCACTTTCTCCAAATTGTCTCTTGCAGCATTTTCGACGATGGAATGGTCACAAACCACGTTTGTCAATTGTAAGTTCCTTCGACATGCGGTGCACACGACGTTCCAACACCCATCATACCACACATATCCCCAGATCACCATCAGCAATCCCTGCTAAGCCCTCCCAAGCTGTCAAAACATGTCAAAACTGGACTACCTACCTTCTCCACCCACCAAGCAGCGCTTCACCCGCCTCAAGATCTCCACTTCTCCAGACCTCATAAGACCCAACCGGAGAAGGTGTTTGGAGCGTTTTGCCCAGTCTCGAGTTCCAGACACACCAAGTGGCAAAGACTGACACCTCACAGTGAGCCGCCAAAGGTAGAAATTGGAGTTTGGAATGGAGAACTCATGGAGAACTCGAGAACGTCTCCATGTTTTTGCGGTTTGAAGTCACTCCATGGAGCAAGGTCATGAGTTCAAACATGTTCAAAATGACCATTCAACCATGCAGAAAACAACATGTTCCAAAAATCACACCGTGCCAGCCAATGCAACACTAATTATGCCAAGCCCCATTCAGACATATTCAGACTAGGGACGTATACCAGGCCATGTTCACGCATACGGCCTTTCCAGGCAGAGGCAAAACCACAGCCCCGCGGAATCACCCGCCATTGACACCAGTATCACCAGTTTCCAAACACGATGCATGTCTGGCAAGACATATATATATATAATTTCGGAAAAAAATAGTCAATGTCTTTGAAATCTGGCAAACAAATGTCGATGATGCGTAAAATTGTAGTTCCTGGCTGCATCAAGAAACTCGATAGCTGTGGGCAATCGTGCATCGGCTGTTCCCCTAGGGCAGTGGCATCTTCTCTTCATTGTGGCCCGAAGAGTCCGAGCTCTGAACCATACAGCCACATGTGGGCCACATGCATCACAGCGAAACACACGTTCACAGCCACCGGTCACCGGGGTTCACGGAGGAATTTGGGAAAAGTGTTTCGACACTTCACAGCTGACCGTGGCAGTGTTTCGTCGTTTCGATCGTTTCGGTGTGTTTCGTGAAGGTCTTGGACTTCCAAAAGGAAATATGGCGGGTCTCCAACGCTCGTGGGGCGCACCCGCTGGCGGGAAACAGGACGTGTGGCCATCTCTGCCTGCCATTGGTATCCATTGGTTCTGAATTGGCACGGAGGAATGTGGATTGGCACGGTAAAGGAATGTTAACATGTTTCATAAGCACAGGAGGACGGTCTTTTTGTTTCCACACGACATGACGAACCGCTGAAAATATCAGGAGCCACTGTGCCTCCTTCGTGGCATTGATTTTGGCAGACTTTCTTGTACGACGGGCAGCAGCACGTGCCCGTAAGCCCTGCAGGGTGCAGGAAGTCATCATTATCATCAAACTTCAAGTGCTCTGAGTGTCAAGCCAAAAAGGACTGGTGCGACGCTGGAAAGAACTATTTTCTTGCAGAACATTTCTTGCAGATTCTAAGGCCGGCCTCCGTAACAAGATATCAATATGGTCATTGGGGGTGAACGCAAGATCCCTGGTGAGCTCCCCACCTCTTTTCCTATCACATCCACCCCCGCTCCTCCTCATGAACTCCCACCCCATATGGGGTGCCCTTTTGTGTCTCGTCAACAGGCCTCTTAGAACCATTAAAAAGGGACACCCCCAAGCAACTCAAAGCTTGCTCGCTGCATTCTGTTCCCTGTCCTGTCCTCCAGGGGTCACATCGTTTCTTGCAGTCCCTCTTTTCCTATCACGTCCTCCTCCGCTATGCCTGTCTTGGTGCCCTTTTGCGTCTGGCTTCTAGGCCTCTTCACCATTAGAAAAGGGGGGCCCTGGGAGCAACTCAAAGTTTGCCCACTGCACTCTGTTCCCTCTCCTGTCCTCAACGGGTCACATCGTTTCTTGCAATCCCTCTTTTCCTATCACGTCCTCCTCCGCTATGCCTGTCTTCCACATGAACTCCCGCCTCATATGGGGTGCCCTTGCACGCCTGGCTACTAGGCCTCTTCACCCACAAAAAAGGACACCCCCAAGCAACTCAAGCCTTGCCCACTACGTTCTGTTCCCTCTCCTGCCCTCAACGGATCACATACGCGTCCCGTTGTCCCCCCCTTTCCTGTCCTCGACATGAACTCTCCCTGGTAGAAGACCTGAGCCCCTCATGGTGCTAATGATGCACTCTTCGGCGTCAATTACATCACTTGCAAAAACTATACATGTTCACTCCCTTTCGGACACGTTCTTTTTTTCGCTCTCCCCCACCAGGCTCTGGGTTCGCTACCAGATTGGACCCCCCTAATACTCACTCCAGCCTAGCCTATCGGCTGGCTTTCGTAATGACTACCAAGACTACTATTCAAAGATGTAACACCTTGCTAACTCTACAAGCAGGTACCATCATCCACGGATTATAGTGTGCATCATCGGAGCATACTGGAGCTATGACATGCTAATCTAAACCAATTGCCCTCTCCTGCTCCTCCAGCTCCGCCTGTGATAGCGTAGCCTCTCAGGGATCGAAAGATCTCCCAGATCCACTTTGCAAAGGGTCAAATGACCACGCCAAATTTACAAGAAATGTTCGAAACACGTCTTGGGATGACAACCTCCCTCTCACATGTACTGTCTTTTTCGTTCCTCATGTTGGCGTCTCCCTGAAAACGGGGTCTACACGTCCGTCATGACGCCGGTGACGCCACGCCTTTGCAGAACTGGAAAGTCGCTCCCGCCACGTGACCAAGAAGGCATCCCGAGCAGCGGCGTCGGTGACGTCGCTGACCGCTGCAGCGGCTTCTTTGGCAGCGCCACTCATCCGCTCCAGGTGGCTCACAGTTTCTTGGTCCTCAAAGCCAAAACCGAATGGTGAATGGCCATGCCCTGAATAACTCAATTTGGGGCGATGCCAGCGAGTTGCGATTTAAAGACAGAAGGTTGGGTTTGCAGGAATCCAGCACACGAAACTTGAGGGACACATCCAGTAGCACGGCACCGAAATCAAACACTATACCTAAGATTTACTCGGGTGCTGATTGAATATATATATATATAGTTTCGACTGTGTATCGAGGGGCGAGGCACCTCATGGCAACGATAAAGTGCAATCCTTAAATGTGCTGGGTCCTTAAGGACCTTTTAAAGTCACGAAAGGCACATGCAGTACTCACAATAAGATGACAAATTTGCATTGAGTGTTCCCATGTCGTGTAGCCGCATGCATCGAACACAAGGAGCATTGTATCGCTTCCAGATTATCCCGGACTTTGGGACAAGCCATTCACGAGCAAAAAAAGGTGCTGCCAAAAACGGAGCAACTACTGAAAGCACTACGTAGGGTTGGCAAACAACCCAGGAATGCAGCTGGTCCTTTGATCGCTCTTGTGGCAGTTGGGATCGCCACCTGTGTGCAGCGGCCGATTTGGTTTTGGCTCTGCGGAATCGCTGCACAAAGAGGACTGACCATTGGACCATGATCTCACGAAGCCTCAACCTAATTTGCCTCTAACATAGAAGCGATGGCCTCCAACCTAGAAGCCCCAGTAAGCTATGTGGTTGCATTCAAGCCGTCCGGTCACAAATTTCGTGCCTCTCAACCACGGACAGCACAGACTTCTCCAGCTCAGCTGTCTCTTCTGACTGGAAGACTGCCTTGACACAGGTGAAACTTTGGAGAACTTTGGTGAAGGACAATTTGGATAAGCCAAGGTAACCTTAAAACCGGATTGGAATGCGACGTTTGCAGGCCTGAAGTATCATGATATCTGTCAAGTATTTGAAACACCTAAACCATCTTGACATCATCTTACTATCTGATATCCTCAGTCATCAGTCATCAGTCATCCTCTGGTCGCTGGTGCGAATTCCGCCTCTAGTTGGGACAGGAGATCTCCACCCATGCGGTTGACCTTAAGCACAAGAAGCAGAGACACAAAGTCAGGCCACAGTCAAGCATCACTTTCTGACTCCATTTTCTCCTATCATTTTGGTTTTGGTGAATAAGAAAATGTCAGGAGCTTTGTCAAAATGTGCGACGCTTCGTCTTCAATGCAGCCTTGTGGCTAAGTCAATCCGTTCGTCAGACAATGCAAGTACCGCTGCAAGTTCCTCCTGAGGGTTGGCAGAACCGACAAACAGCTCAGCGAGAGCATTCCAATCGGGTGGCTAGAAGCTCCCAAGTGAAGATCTATTAATATGCTAATGCTGCATACCTCTATACTCTTTGGATCTATTTGGATCTCTTTCCAGCACCTCCACACTCAGCCTACTGAGCTCCTTTGGAGGTTCACGCGGCGGCATGTCGTGGGAGGAGCTCTCACATGGAGCTTCGAGGTGCTCCTGAACAAGCGGGGGTTCCTTCTGGGCTACATCATTTACATGTCGTCTTATTCTTTACACCTTTAGCCTTTAGACCGTGCTATTCTTCCAAATTTGTCTTTCGTTTCGGCTACATTGCGTTTATCCCGAACTATCCCAGCATGTTTGTCCCATCTCCATCTGATGGTGTTTCATCTGAACAACCTGGCATGTTGACGTGCCTCCTTCGCCTCGTCAAAAGCATCCTCTCGCAAGTCATGCAACTGCTGGCGCAATGCCTGTGTCTGGCTTGCGCAAAAGCAAACTTTTACTGCACACGGGTCATTTCAAGCCAAACAACTGTTGCTCCTTCCGTTTCTATCTGCACTATTTGTTTTTCCTGTCTGCTCAATGCCATGCATGTACATTCCCACGCGTCCATGTCTTCCCTCTCACCCTCATGATCTAAGGAGAGAAATCCCACATCCGAGAAACTTCGTTGCAACTTCTTCGCTTCCAACTTTGTGAGCTCGCTTCGTGTTCGCTTCGGTTTAGCCGTACCTGCACATCACCGAGGTTGCCCTCCGCAATGCATTCCTTGGAACGGTGAGTAGATGTGAAGATGATGTGAAGGTGTGTCCGCATTGAAGTGATATCTGCAACATGTTTTCTTTATATTCACGGTTAGAAAAAAAGGCATGATATCAAACTGAATGAATGGACTGCACCCTTTGAACTGCTGTAACTCTTGGTGACCAACTTTCCGCGGTGCCTTTCTTTTCAACTCAACTGTTCCCTCTGAAAGCTTCACAGCCGAGCTGGTCAGGCGTTGCTAACCAGCCTCGGCACTCATGACACCCTCTCGAAAGTCCGGCGCACCTGCAAGTTGTGGAAGATGAAGACATAAAGCTTGCTAGACATAACCGATGAAACTGAGGCACGGTTGCTTCTTGAACCACTCCTCCAACACACTGGAGGTGTTCAGGGGTGGCTTGTAAAGCCTTGGTTGCAGTTCGTGCCCAACTAGAGGCTTTAAATGTTGCCGAATTGGATCCAGGTCGAAGTCGCAGAAGATCAGGTCATAGGCCCTCGATGGGCTCGGAACGCCCGAGCTGGCATAGGACGGAACCGTCGCCGTGACACGATCGCTGGGGTGCCGTGCGGGCGCGTCGCGGTGCCGTCGCGTGTGGTGATTGAGCTCTTCCAGAAGCCGGGCGAGATGTTCACCCGAGATCTCTTCAAGGATCAACCACACATTCCCATATGGCGAGGCCTTGTAAGCATCATCCACTGTAAAAGTTCCTGGATAAATATCATAGGTCAAAGCACCGGTCCCCACTATGGCGAATTGCTTGGGTGAATCGAAGAGGGTGTCTGGGATCACTTTTTGCATGTAGAAGGACCACCTGGCAGACCGGCCCAGTGGTTTCGAGGACGCGAAAGCCACAACTGGAGAGGCCAACGAGACCTTTCCTTTTGAAACTGAAGAATTCGAGGGTATATAGTCGGATGTCGTCAGTTCACTTAATTCGATGGCTGATTACTCTCAAATTCTACCAAGAAATACATGGAAAGGGATCAAAAGGGACCAATTCTACAGAGAATTCTACAGATGTCTCGAGATATTCCAAGCCACAAAGAGTCCTTTGTTTGCAAAGGAGTGGACAGGCGATAATGTTCAAATGAGCACCCCAAGATGTGCTCCTTAGGCGAATCCACGTGCGCCATCTGCATTGGTTCCAATGCTGCCACATCCATTTATGTTATTCAATACTTCCACAACTGACATTGAGTAGGCTATTTATGGCTATTCAATGTTATCTAGGTTACAGTTCTTATCTGCAAAGTTCAAGAGAAGTCTCAGTCTTGGCAGCGGCCTTGGCGACATCCAAGGCAGCTTGGACGGTTGGCGCTGGAGCTAGTGACGGCATGTGCAGAGCACCTGTGATCACCGTAGCCCTTCAATGATGGTTTTCACAGCAAATCATCTTGTGAAGGGCTTGCAAGTCTGCAAGTCATGAAAATCAAATGGTATTTATAGTGACAGTAGTTTGTGCATGGGTTGATGGACATAACATTTGAAAGCTGACTTCCAAGACTATTCTTCGACGGCCTGCCATGACCTTCACATTCCCAGTGATGTTCGCATGTTCAAAGTCCAAGCCATTGCCATCGGCACTTTTCTTGAAGGACACAAATCCCACCTTGGAAGGTCAAATGGGTCTGCAACCTTCATCATCTACCTCATCGCATGATTACTGTATATATTCCCACACCATCGCACCATCTTCATCTAGATTGAGCCCCAACTTTGTTGGCAAAAAGCAAAAGAAAAGGTCGTCTCAAAAGGTTCTCTCTTGCGTTCGTACAGAAGATGATTGTGTTTTCGTTTATACAAAAGGTCTCGGCGTGTTCGGCTTGTTTGTACATCTAACTGTATCGAGCTGAGTTCTACTGAGTAACTGTGTCGAGCTTGCAACCCGCTTCGTACACCGACGAATAGTTATCCAGCTGCCTCAGGGCTGTCAGGGGAGTGCTCCGCTGATTTCCGTGAATTCTGGTCGCGTGAAAAAAATAGGAGTCCAAATAAATGAACTAGTCCAATGGAGAACCCATTCAGATTCATATCCAATCTATGTTTTTTCAATGCATGACTCTTGTAATCAAATGCTGTGCCGGCCATGCCTGTAACCTCTGATGTGTGAATGCCCTGCCAGGATTTGGATTGGCGTTTGAGGCCCTACTCGTTGTCGGATGGCGCTGTGGAGCACTTCCACCAGGTCATCTCGATAGTCCATGTGGGCTAAGACTACGACGGCATCGTGAGGTTCATCTAAGGCAGCTTGAAACCAACTGGAATTCACCACATCTTCAACTTTCTGTACCTCAACAGCATCACAATGATCCTCCATATTGTACAAGAACCCGAAGACTAAGACGCGTCGGCCGAACTCCCCAGAGATCACGGCATAGCGATCGCCCACCGGCTTCAAGTTGGTGGACCAAACCACATTGGAAGTCAAATATCCTGAGAAGTCTTGCTAGAAATCACATGTTGGCTAGGTATGTCATGGTCTCAAGAGAGACTCACTCATGTAGACTGTAGAATGTGACGAAATCTACAGGCTCCCTGTTGTTATCCCTGTGTTTAAACACATTCCCGTGGTGCATGTACTTCAAAAGCTCGGCAAGAATGACCATGTAGCTACGCAGCTACGCACAAGCTATGTCATGTAGCTACGCACGAGCTCACTGAAGCTGAAAGCCAAGACTCGACCTTCCCATGAATCAATGTACCCCGACTCCTTCAGCCCTACAATGGGACAGGCGGGCCCAGGAAGAAGTCCATAGCCATTCCGCTGATACAACTCGTGGTTCCCGATGTTCAAGGCATCATAGGGGACCTTTTGCAAAATAGGAGCGAGGAAGGTCACATGATCTGGTGCTGAGGCTGAAAGACCTGTCCCATCATTGATATCTCCATTGTCGAAGAAGAATACATCACGCCGATCTTTGCGAGCCATTTCCCGCAAATGGTTTAGTGCAGAGGTGACGTGGCCCAAAGTGGCATCGAAATGAGGCTCATGTCTTCTTCCTTCAATCCAGGAATGTAAATCGGTGGTCACCAAGAGGTTGATTTCTCCCAAGGAAATCTCAGGCTCTTCAGGACATACTGAAGCAAAGTCACTACAGCAGTCATTGAAACTCCAACAAGATTCCACACACCAGCAAGTCTCATCATGCCCGCCACAGCCAATCTGCTTGCAGCTGCCTGTCCCTTCGCAGCATCTCAAGCAGATTGACAGGAGCACCGTCCACAGCCAAACCCAAGTCATACGTCAACAGCAAAGCTCAAACAGTGGCTGTGTGCTTGAGCCCGGAAAGTCACACATCAAGATACACTGAGAAACCCCTCAGCTACCCGACTGTTCCGTGCGCAGTAACTATTTGTCTGGCTGCGCGACTCATCAACACTGACCGAGGAAAATCCGTTTTGGAGCAACCTTGTTTTTGGGTCGAGTTTCATGGGCCTTGAGCAGCAGATCTCGTGAATTCTCTTCCGTCTCTCGTGCAGCTGCCTCTGCGTACGCAGGAGGTTCCTGTGAACAGCAAGTCGGGTGACTCATTTATGTATCTTATGTCTTGCTTGGGTTGGTCGAACTCAAAAGAGATCCACTAGGAAACAGTCTGTCTGTTGAAAGCTCCACGTATGTTGGCTTTCAAGGGCTCGGAGACTCTATCAGCGATCGTCGCGTTGATTGCACTCCTGCAGCTGCCTTCGGTGGCGTCTAGTCAGTAGTAGCCGCTGACGCTCCTCCTCATCCTCCCTCATTGCTTTAAGACGCGTCTGCCATGTCAGGTCAAAGCGGAAGAAGCCCCTTCTGCCAGCTAGGTTGGAGGCCATCGCTCTTAGGTTGGAGGCCATCACTAGTAGGTTGGAGGCCATCGCTATTAGTTTTGGTAAGAATCAGCATGAATTCACTGTTGGAAAGCGATTAACACGTGCCGATTCGAACCATCCCAAATATTTCAATGGGACTGTGGGATCAGCAATCTTTGAAATAACACAAGGCCTTATACAAGATCATCGATATCAAACATCTGGATACATTTGGATCGAATCAGCTAAGTGAATGTGGTCTGTTCCATCTCCAATCTCCTATGCGTACGGAGTTTTACCGCTCTCTCTCTCTCTCTCTCTCCCCCCCTCTTCCTCTCTCCCTTCGCCTGCATCTCTTGACATTTTTGCTTCGCTTCAGCGGTGTCCTCCTTCACATCCCTCGCGACGGTGAAGCGCTTCCTTGGTTTCCAAGATGTCAACCACTTCTCGATATTTCTCAACTTTTGCTAACCTCACCAGCTTCATGAATCTTACTGAAAAGCCCTCACAGCATTTAGGCTTCGTGGATGATTACCTGGATTCTCTGGTTTGCTCCACCGAGAAACAACCGCGATGGACTTTCCTCAGCCTCTTCGACCTCGAAGGCAGCCTGCGCGGCCTGCGCCTGAAAGTGGGGTCCGGATTGATGCTCTTCTCAAGTCTTCTCAACAGGATCCGGCTCTAAAAGGAATGGCCTCCAACCTGATAGTGATGGCCTCCAATCTAAGAGCGATGGGACTCCACCCTAGGAGCGATGGCCTCCAACCTTTAAGTAAAAACTAACATGTCAGACCTGAAGACCTCTTGCAGAATCAACCCGGCACCTGCCTCCTCCTCGGAGCCTAGTTGATCAAACTGTTCTGACATCTTGCTAGCAGCAACCTGCCAGGCTGCCAGGCTGACGACAAGATGAGAAACGTTTCTGAAGTCATCAGGCCACATTAGCCATCATTAGCCCACTCTATCAGTGTAACTGCTTTCCAGAAGTGTTCAGAAGTCCTTGGCAAACCAGAAGGAAACAAAAGCTATCCTTCAATATTGAGCACTGCTTCCAGCACTTCGGCCTGGAGTTCCTCTAGACCCACCATCTGTCGCCAGAACTCAATCTCCTCGATCGCATCGCGGTCACTCTCCATCACCTGGAAGGGGTGCAGCTTCGGTGGTTCTTCTCCCCGTTTTCGAAACCAGCTCCCACGGTTCTTCCACTCCGCTCTCGCCTCCTTGATGTTGCTCTGCTGCTTGTCAAGTCCTAACATCCGCAAAATTGCACAAGATTGACCTCTACGCAGTTTTACGGCATTGAGATGTACCCTGGACCCTATCTCTGAATATCGCGGCCATAGCCCCCGTGCTCGCTCCTTCTACAATGAATGCAAGCAACTCTTTCACTATAGCTGCATGTTGCCTTTTGCATCCTTTTGCGTACGTTCTGTTGTTCAAGCGCAAACCCAGCCCGTTTGCAGCCGCTCTGACCAAAGAATGTCCTTCAGTGTGCTCTCTGGCGATGGACTCAAACTCGGTTCCTCCCTCCACGAGCTTCTGCAATTCTTCCCGCCTTGCCTGCACAGACCAACATAGCCGTCACATAAGCATCCAAAGTCTCAAATCCTAACATGGCTTTTGTGGGAACTGCAACTTCACGCAATCTTTATCTTTAAGCTGCACACCCCATCTTGATTCCTTCTCATGTGCAATACCTCCAATACACCTCCAAGATTTGTATATTACTTGCAATGTGTCAATGTGTATGGCCTGTTCAGCTGGCTTCCGGCGGCGACGTCCCAGAAGCAAACGCTGGCGCTCGCTCTCCTCTTCCATTCCATGTAGCCCTAAGCGACCGATAGCGACCGCATGTTGCATCACTCAGTCAGAGCTGGATCTGGACAAGAGCGAATAAAACCATAAGAATTGGCATGAACCAATAATTTTGAGGATCATGTTTCAGTGCACCTCACTAATTACAGTAATCAGTCATCCTTGGAATCCTGCACCTCTGAAGTCTGGAATTGAAACAGCAACCAACATTGCCATCTAGAACTGTACTCTGATGCCTCTTTTTCGCAGCGTGCATCCATTGCTTCGCTTCGCTTCGCTCCTTTGCAACTCAGGAACGGCGACGTGCTTCTGCAACTGCGTCGCTGGTGTCGACAGATTCCATTCGATGTTTCAGCTGCTTGCTGGGCACCTTCGCTGCTGGCTGATCGACGCGGTGTCGGCGTGGGATCGACACTGCAATGAGGCCAAACATGAGGCCAAAAGCTCTTGAAAGAACCGGCTGCACGACCAGCAAAATGGGACCTTCAGGACCTCAACTTGAGATCCTAACTCCGAGGCGAGAAGAACCCGACTGACGTACACTAGTGAATTCTATTGACGTACACTATCCGATGACCCTGGGGCGATTTCCATGTTGCTAGAGGAAGGAACCTGAACCAAAGCAGTCCACTACGAGTGTCAATTCAATTCATTTGCAAGGCAGCGCTTGCTGGTAGCGGCCTTGACTTCCAGACTTCTCTCCACCTCCGACTCCTCTTGCCTTGCCTGTCAATGCTCCACGGCCTACATCCACTCATCGCAAGCTTCACATCCTCGCCTGATAATAGAAGTAGAATGAAGATGAATGAAGTAGAAGTATACTTATATAACTTATACCCGGGAGTGCCATGGACCGGATGGCTTTCCCTTTGACTTCTTGCAAACTTCTGGTCTCTCCTATGCTCAGCTTCTTCACTTGCACGCTGCTGACCGAGATTCGCTGAAGTCATACTTGGTGTGTCTGGCTATAGCGGCTATAGAAGTGCAGGACCACCAGAAAATCTTTGTTCCCCGCTTGGACATACTTAGGACATCTTAGGACTTCTTCTGAATGCGCCTCTCTGTCCATTACCAAATCCGATTCCCTCCAATTCCCAAATCCACCCGATGCGCCGAGCACTGCCGTCCGTGGCCTGGTCTCCATCTCTGGCCTTTGGGCGTCGACGTCCAAGGCCCAGGCGTTGGCGCTCGCTGTCATCTTCCATGACCTTCAGACCTAGAGATCTTTGGGCAAAGGAAGACCTTTACGTGCTCTTTTGTCAAACAAATGTCAAATACAAACACATTTGACAAATTGATCGCAGTTGCTTGCAGTTGAGGAAACTCGGATTCACTTCCTGACACCTGCAACCAAGAAGCGCCGACGTGCTTCTACCAAAGCTGCGGTTGGGTCAACTGTTCCGTACTCCTTCCCCGGATGCTTCTTTGCAGCCTGCACAGGCACAAAAAGCACAAAAAAGCACTCTGATGAAGGCTTCTGCCAACGTTGGTCGCCCGGTGGAGCATTAATCCTATCTTTGGAAATCCTTTGGCTAATATCAAAGGTACGTGCAAGTTGTCAGGATTCGGCAAATAGTTCTTCAGTTGCCACTGTGACTGTGACATGTTGTGTTCCAAATTCATGTTAAATGAATGCTGTCTGGTGTTGACAGGTCGTTGCCAATATTCAATTTGAAATGCACTGCACCCTGGGTTTGCGAGGCCGAAGGCTTCTGTTGTGGATGCTGTCGCAACCTGGATTTCAGAACCACTTTCTAGGTATGATGGCTGGGCGCTAACTGTTCATTATGCATGTTTATGATGTACTGCAAGTGTTCGTACATGTTCCTGCACCTGCCGCAAGCAAAAAGTACTGTACTTGTCATGATCTCTTATGAAGGAAGGTCTCCTCCTGTAAACAATGAGGTTCCTGTACTCGCGGTCGCTTCACTATGCCCCACCATGCTCCACCCTCATCCCAGTGCCCGCTCCAAGGGCTTCTTCTGACCTACAAAATACATCAAAATACTGCAAAACATCCTTACAGCGCAGTCAATGCAAAGGAAATCTGTCCGAATTTCCTCGCGCGAGTTTGCTCAGGTCAGGCTTGCGCCTGTTGTCAATGTGGGCTTTCACGGGTTGGAGCGACGAATGCACGCGTTAACGCGGTTTTGGAGCGACTTCCCGCGACGTAGGGGGATTTCTGATGACATCTTCTGGGCGGTTTATCGCAATTTCACTTCCCTCAGCCAAAGACGTTCCTGTGGCCAAAAAGAACATGTAGGAGATGACCCTCAGCGAGATTCGCAGCGGTGCGCATCAAATACTAGAGGCGCGCGATGTCGCACTATCTATGTGTCCAACCCTTGTGGTTTACGACTTGATTTTGGCCACCAAAATATGTTTCAATCTGTTCCTTCTATCATTGAAATCTTGAGAACATGCTACAATAGCTGCTAGCAATAATTTTCGGCCTCCAGCTGCTCCAGAACACCTACCACCTGTCTCCACGATTCAACCTCGTCTGTGGCATCTTGCTCACTTTCCACGGCCTGACACAGATTCCACATCTACACAAAGCGCAATAAACCATGGCATCAGCAAGATTTCAACATTCCAACTGC
>CAXAMN010023917.1:149940-200665 GCA_963970005.1 Durusdinium trenchii | reverse complement strand
GCTAAACAATGTAAAATTGCCTATTGATTCATGTCTTCCATTCTAGATCACCAGCTGTCAGTTCGACCAAGAAGCGTCGACGTGCTTCCGCCAAAGCTGCACTTGGGTCGACTGCTTCAACCGATTCCTTCCCCGATCGATGCTTGTTTGAGGCCTGCAACAGTTGTTCCAAATCGTGGTGCTTGTGAACGTGTGGGTGATGTCTTGAGTGGAACAAAGGAAGGACAGCTAAAGTGTTTGGAATGGAAAGCAAACCATAAAGTTAAAGCAGCAACTCGTACTAGTTGAAGGACATCAACAAAAGGACATGGTCTTTCGTAATAATACTACCATCGCTTTGCTTTGGATGCTTCCTGTTGTATCCTCATGTCAAATTCTGGCAGTGAAACCAGCACAGGCAAAAGGTTAGCTTCAAAGAGTTTCCTGGCTTTCTATGACGCTTAGCGGAAAATCAATTTGGATAAGGAGGAGGGAACGCTCCTTCAGTCGTGTGCGGCTACAGGAATGCTTGCGTTTTGGTATTGCCAGGGTGTTCCTCAAAACGTTTTAAAACTCTTTGGCGGCTGGGTCTTTAGTGAGAGGTTCAAAGACTTTGGAAGTGCTGCCACTACAAATCGCATACCAAGGAAGCCACCGCCCTGAACCTCACGAATGTCATGCATACATACTTTGCCGAATACTGTATAATGAGATATCATGAGAGAGTCTGAATCCAGCAACATCACAGCAAAATAAAATATCGCAAATATCGTCAAAACAAATATGGTCTTCTTGGTGGACACCCTCCTGGTTTTTCAAGGTGCCTCACATTTTTGAAAACGTTTGAGTCTTGGCCAATATCTCATGTGCAACTTTCTTTACACTAACATGGTGACGAGGGGCAGTTCAGTCATTCCTACACTTGACTCAGTGTACGAATGCTTCTGCGTCTCCAGGCAGCACTGAACATACTTTCAGATTGTCAGTACAGAAACACCCACAGTCCACTTAGGACAGGGGCACCAATACATGTCCAATGCGTCCAGAGATATCCCAATCTGATCCTTCAGGTGTTCATCTTGGGATGACAGAACATATCATAACATGCTAACACGATTGCTTCGGCCTCCAGCTGTTCCAGAACACCAACAACCTGTCTCCACGAGTCAACCTCGTCGGTGGCATCTTGCTCACTTTCCACGGCCTGACACAGATTCCACATCTACACAAGCGCAATAAACCATGGCATCAGCAAGATTTCAACATTCCAACCGTATATTCTGCACATCGCTTTTTGCATCTCTTACCACCCTCTCCCACTGCACCTCTCCCGCTGCTTTTCGGTGTCGACGTCCAAGGCCCATACGTTCTCGCTCCATCTCTTCTTCCATCATCTTCAGACCTAGAGTCTACAGAGTTCATCTGAGTTTTCAATAAAACATGAACTTGTAAAGGACAAGGTCACACGAAACAAACAAAGCTCAACAATTCCTCAGTTTGGAGAGAAAATGTTTAAAAAAAGAAAACATTCCCTGTCCCTGCTAAACAATGTAAAATTGCCTATTGATTCATGTCTTCCATTCTAGACCACCAGCTGTCAGTTCGACCAAGAAGCGTCGACGTGCTTCCGCCAAAGCTGCACTTGGGTCGACTGCTTCAAACCGTTCCTTGCCAGATCGATGCTCGTTTGAGGCCTGCAACAGCTGTTCCAAAACGTCGTCAACAGCATGTCGGTGATGCCATGTGGAAAGGAAGGTTATCAAGAATAGGGTCCAGTCTTTCACTTCCACTTTTCTCACGAAGTGTGCAATTCTGAAGATGACGATACTTAGCAACCACAAATTATTCTGATAATGTAGGGGCTCCAAACAAAGCATATGTTCCAAAGATTCGTCAATCTGCTTGGGCAGTTGTGAATCTTGAGAGAATGCCAATCTGATCCTTCAGGTGTTCATCTTGGGATGACGGAACATGTTATAACATGCTAACACAATGCTTCGGCCTCCAGCTGTTCCAGAACACCAACCATCTGTCTCCACGATTCAATCTCGTCGGTGGCATTTTGCTCACTTTCCACTGCCTGACACAGATTCCACATCTACACAAGCGGCATAAAACATGGCATCGGCAAGATTTCAACATTCCAACTGCACATTCTGCACATCGCTTTTTTCATCTCTTTACCACCCTCTCGCACTGCGCCTCTCCCGCTGCTTTTTGGTGCCGACGTCCAAGGCCCATACGTTCTTCCTCCATCTCTTCTTCCATCATCTTCAGACCTAGAGCTCATCTAGAAGTTTCTCAACAGCACCAGCAAAAAGGTTGAACTTGAACTTGTAAAGGTTGAACACAATTCAAACCTCTGCAACGCAAAACCAAGGGTGGACTTAAGCAAATCTCAGGGAGAAAAGCCTGCACAATCCTTTCCAGTAACTTCTCACTGGAAGCCAGCCAAATCAACACAAGCGAATCCGCACATCGATGAATCTGAAATCAAGACTCGTGACGTTGAATAATATATTGATATATTGTATATATTTATATATATATCGCCTTTGAAATTAGCATGGTGGACCTAGGATACCCCATTTTGTAATATAAAACGGCTTTGGGCTTACAAAATGGAAGGCGTACCTTTTTTCCAGGTATCTAGTTACTACAAAATGACTGTGTGCCACCACTGTCAAATGCTGTTTTCTTACAACATGATGATCCCCGGAGGCACAAAATAGGAGGCACGAGACATTGGACTTCTTACAAAATGATTGCTCCCAGAGACATATCTGTGCGCATGTCGATAAACTTTTTTACACATAGACATGACATAGGCACTTCATAGCATTTCAAGAATTAAAGCTACAAAATGCATGTGCTGATATGTGATGTGTGTGTGCGCTACACATTTCTTTCTTACAAAATGACGGCGCACACTTTTTTTCTATTCTTTGCTCTCCCATTTCGCTGCAATCTCTCTTGCTATGCACTTTGTTGCTCTTGCTGATGTACGCGTTGACGTCAGATCGCCGTTTGCTGCTTTTGTGAGTAGCCAGATTCAAAAGCAGAGTTTCATCCTCCTCATCAACTCCCTTTTGTTTCTGCACATAACCTTCTTTCACTCCTGCTTTCCGACCCTGTTGGTTCAAGATGCATCCAAAAGCCATCCCAAAGGCGAACAGCAGGAAGCAAAATAGACCAACTGGGTATCCAAAGACATGACGCCTACAAAATGCTAGGTCCTGCTGGCAAGAACTCTCTGAGCTACAATGGCTACAAAATGCCAGGCTTGATCTCATGTACAGTCAATTGTCAGAGTCAACCTGGAAGTGATGCTAGGCATGGCTTTTTGTAGCAGCTTTATGTCTCTTACAAAATGCAAATCCTAATTTGTCTTGGAAGTAGCCGAATCCTTACAAAATGCAAATCCTGGCAAAGTTGTCTATTACAAAATGGCATGCCTTCCACCCAGTAAGATCACCAAATGTACCGCTACAAAATGGCTCAAAAAATATTGCTTACAAAATGACACCTAAATTTTGATCCTAGGACAACCCATTTTGTAAGGGAAATTTCAACGATGATATATATATATATGTCTATTAATACTATTTATTATGGACCGAGACCCATTTGTTGGAGCAACAGCAAGAAAAGGCTAACCTCCACATGCAATGTTTTTGCACCAGCGCCATTGGATTCCTGTCGGAAGCAACACTGGAAACAAAATCCTTGCAGCAAAGAAACGACGTGGCTCTGCCCAGGCTGAACTGCTGTCAACAGCTTCGGTCTGCCCTCCAAGCTCTTTTGACGCCTGGAAGAGGAAAGCTTTCGACAACAGGACTATACAGGGCTTGGACCTTGGTACAGTATGTGAAAGACTTGGTATCTCATGCAGCAGTATGGCATGCATGGCATGCATCATGAGCACATCTGCATTTTAACAGATGTGTTTGCTTGTTCACGCCTCCTGAGTTCTGTTTTGCAGTTTGAGACCGTGTTTCGCTACATGTCCCCTCCTTCAAACCCACCAACCGGGGGCCTGCCATGGAAGCCATGCGGTTTCGCCCTCGACCAATGCGTCGTCCTTCAAGTCGGCAATGTCACAAACTTTCAGCGATGTGCCCGGCCTCGCACGCCTGGCAGCGAAAAAGGAGTCCGCCATCGGAGCATAAGGCCAGCCGATGAAAAAGAATCTTCACAAGTATTCAGCCCCTCCATCGTCTGAAGCGAAGAAAACGAAAAGAATGTCACCAACAATCGGCAGGACATGGCAGGACCTTGTTTCACCAAACCATCAACAGTTGGCTTGGTGGCAGTGTAGGATTTTTGGCATCGTACGGCGACCGAGAGAGCGAAACGTACATCTCGCCTTGAAAACAGCGACGTTGGCCCCTGAGTCGTGAAAATCGGTCCCAAGAGTGGACGGTGCAGTCAGATGTCTGCAAGAGAACACAGTGTGGAAAACCAGAGCTGAAGGATGCTGAAGGGTCAAGCAATTTAGTAGCAGTGGAAACAGGGTATGAGTTAGTTAGTGAGTGCACGACGGGTATGCCCCAACCCAGCAATCTTTTTAAGTTTTAGTCTAGTTCTCTTTATTCAATTCTATCATCGCTTTGCGCCTCCCGGTTCCGCTTGGCATACTCGTCTTCAAGCTGCCGAAGGCCTCGCTGGACCATCAATCAAGCAGAACAACGCCGAATCGTCCGGCCAGGAATCTAGACCCTAAAATGACGAGGGTGGTCAAGACATGGGTGTTTAATTCCCATTTCTGCTCACCTAGCAGGTGTATCTTGGTTCAGGATGAAGTCTCACAATCCTGTCCTCAACAATTTCAAGGTCCGGCTGTGCAGCTTTACCAACCGAGCTGCGTCGACGGCCTTCTGCCATCGCTTCTGCTGGATCAACCATTGCTTCACTTTGGTTCTTTTTTGGCGAGCTATCTGATCCACTGCCAGCCACTGTGATGCCCAAGGCAGCCAATTGTTCTAATCCAGAAGTCACCTGGGCGCGCCAAGCGTCGTACATCTCCTGCCAAGCCTCCGGCTCCAACAGATCTCTGGTGTCCTGGGTGAGGTGCTTCATGCCCCGTGCCGACTTGGGGACCCCAGTGACCAACTCACCATGTTGGCCAACTGCACACAAGAAGACTACACTGTCCTAGTACACAACCGTAAGGACATATAAGAACCATCATGGACCATGCGACAGGAGAAGAAACATAAAACCAAAGAAAAGTCATGAACAGTCTCAAGGAAGAAAGAAAATTGAATATCTTATATAATCTTATATATAAGAAGTTGAATTGTGCTTGATGAAACATGGGCCAAGCCACCGCCAACAGGGTCAAGGCTTCTTGTTCCTCCTCCACAAAAGCAGCAAGCGTCTCGTCCGGGAGAATCGGCCCGGCCCGGTTCTTCCGTCGCCTGCAGAGACGTTGCCAGGCAAAACCAATTGAACACAAGCGCTGGCTTTTGCTCAAAGTCCTAAAGCAAATCCAATGACACGCCATGCCTGCCACGCGCCCCCAAAGCTGCACGCTGTTGCTCCAGTTGGTCATCCAAACGAGCCAGCCGCTGCAAGGCAGCACGCAACAGCACGTGCCTCTCCGCAAGTGGCTCTTCTTACAATGACTCTGAGACCGATGTGATTTAGTGACAGTGAAAATAGTGAAAGCTACCAATGAAAATATGTAGGGACAATCTAAATGAACCAATGTTGATACTGTAAATGAATCCATTTTGGATCATAGGACATGATGTTGAAGCTTGGCAAAAGAATGCAAAAGATGCAAATGCTCGGTCACTTTGTCGGAAAATCTTCCAATCTGCCCCGATGTCCAACGGCCTTGGGCTGTTGGCATCCAACGCAGCCTGCAAGGCCCCATCCATGGCCGATAGCAAGGCACCAGTGTTGGGGTTGTCATCGGCCGCCTGCGACTGAAAAGAGTTGAATATTTTCGTTACTTCAACGAATGACCTGAAGTGAAGGATTAACACAGATATAATAGACATATACTGTAGATCATAAATTATATCTACGAGTACATAAGTCAGTTGTTGATGAATTATTGATGAACCCAGCCCAGCTTCTTCATGCTCCTTCTACTTCACTTTGTCTACAGGCCTACAGGCAGTATGCACATACCAAGTCTTACTCAGTCTTTCAGAGTTCTTGCACGCTTGGCCATGCTATGTCATGCTCCCTGGATGCTTGGAAATCGACCGCACTGACAGTCTTTCACCGGGCCGCCAAAACAATACACTCCCGCAGAAGGAAGACACTTACTTATGGTCCACCCTTGTGGACATTCAGGAAGCGTCAGTCGATTGGGTGGTTTGTCAGTCGATGGTTCCTCCCTGTTTCCAGCCTTCTGAAGTCCTTGGCTCATGCGCTCTGAAGAATCTTCACAGTTCTTCCAGAGCTGCTGCAGTCCGCTGCACTGCACCTGGGGACATTCGATGGCCTTGTGTGGCGATACCCTGTCTGCCACAGGTGAGGTTTGACTGCAATCTGAGAAGCTTAAATGGCCTAAATTCCAGAATTTCCTAGATAAGTCATCGACGTCACCAGGGAGAAAAACCAAACCAAAACGACATCGGAGGATCTTTGCAGCCGAGACTCAAAAAGTTGTTGGCACGCCGGCTCTCGCTCCGGTTCTGCCAAAGCCTGCAACTGTTATCAACACCTGGGCCTGGCTCTCCGTCGTCAGCCTCCTCCAGTTCGTTGTGAAACTGGAATTCAAGTGGTCGTCATCGTCGCCGTCACCGTCGTCATCGTCATTGTCATCGTCATCGTCCTCCTCATCCTCTCCTCCTCATCAGCAGCAGCAGCATCATCCTCATCCTCATCCTCATCCTCCTCATCCTCATCCTCCTCATCCTCATCCTCCTCATCCTCATCCTCATCATCATCATCATCATCCTCCTCCTCCTCCTCCTCATCCTCATCCTCATCATCATCATCATCATCATCATCCTCATCGTCATCGTCCTCGTCCTCGTCCACGTCCTCGTCCTCGTCCTCGTCCTCGTCCTCATCGTCATCGTCATCGTCATCGTCATCGTCATCGTCATCATCACACCTCCTTCTGTGACCATGTGTTGCCGTGTGTCACATCGTCTTTCCACTTCAGCCCGCCTGCAGCCTCTCGCATTCTGCCCAGCACTTGTTGCGTTCTCGGGCTGAAGCCTCCAGCATACCTGAGTGGAGCAGGAGAGATCAAATCCGAGGCTTCTCGAGACCTGCTGATGGGACGAAGCTCTACTGAACCTCTACCCACGATGCACAGCTTGATATGGCCCAAGTTGCTCTGATGTAAGAGGGAGTGCCCAGCAAGCACAGGCGCTGCCTGATTTTTGGTGCACAAATGAGAAGGTAGCAAAGCTTCACAACAAGGTCCCTCCAGGCCCTTTCACAACAACGAGATCTTTCTTCCTAGCAGCGATGGCCTCCAACCTAATAGCAATGGCCTCCAACCTAGTAGCGATGGCCTCCAACCTACTAGCAAACTATAAAGTTGTTCATCAAAATATTGTGGTTGACCGATGCTGACTGACCTCGCAAAGGAGTTTGCGCCGGCCTGAACACTTTTGCGTCTCCACCGCTGCAAGCCCTCTCGCTGAAGTTCCAGGCGCTCCTCTGAGAAGGAGAAAAATAGAACACAAAAACTATTGAAGTCAACAGAATGGTCTTCTCTGAACTTGGATCCTTTTCACGAGAAGACCCATTCGCGTTCCGTGGAAGCTTCATGTTTGTTTCATAACTCTTCTGACCGGGAAACACTGAAACATGGCCTCCAAGCGTCCCATTCTCTTCTGAGCCGTTGCCAGAGCTTCCTCGAAGTCCTGACAGCCAAAAGGCTGGTGAGGAAGAGCCTCTCTAAATCGCCTCTCTAAATCAAAAAATTCGCTCCAAGCGTCATCCCACAATCTGTTGACCATGCTTCACTTGCACATGACGTTGAAACATCTTCCAGAAAGGCACGTGCCGTCAGACAAGTCGGTTTTCGCCGCTCCTGCTCGAGCATCCCAGGTCCAGGTTGCCACCTTGTGGATCGGGGTATATCTCCCGTCACAAATGCAATCCCCAACTAAGGTCCTTGCTCCAAGCCCTGCCATGTCATGAGGAAAATTGACAATAACTGCGACTGTAACCCGTTAGACTGCATCCGCTGATTGCCCTTCTCAAATCAGGCGGCAGGACCACTGCGGAGAAAATCTTTTCTAACCTCAGCCACATCAACATCTGGCTTTTGCAGCAAGACAACTTGGGAATCAATTGAACTTTCTTGAGTCACTGGATGTCACTGGGATTGCTGCTTTCGCAATGACTCTGCGTCAGCATTGCCAGCCTGTAAACCCGGACCATGAAGCTACATTCGGCGAGTTTGCTGCTAAAGTCGGTGAACAATTCGATAGATTTGGGATGTCGATAACAAACATGTCAGACCATGTAAATACATGGTGCCTGGAGAACATGTAGACATGTTGATTCATTTTCTTGGCTTTCTGTGCCAGGGACATTCAGCTTCTGGTGCACATCCGTGATCGTCGACAGCAAAGCGTTTCGGTCGCTCGCTGAGAGCCTGATGAAACAAAAAGACCATCAATGGCCTAGCCCTCTTCATTGCGTGCAAAACCATATAAAAACACAAGTCTTTCACCCTGGCCCCATAAGTACCGCAAAACTTCTGGCCTTGCAATTCGCTCTAAGAAGCGAGCATCTCCGCTGCCTGGTCAAAGAGGTCGTTGGACACGTCCACATGTCCAAGACACACAGATCTCACTCCAGCCTTTGCCATTTCCAAGCAAGACCTTCACGGAAGACATCGGAAGACATTTCGGACTCAAAATGTCTACTGCATCTTCACACAATCAGAATGCTTCTCCAAGCTTGCGACAGACGCAGCAGCACCAAGCCTGGCATGTCTTTACACGATTGAGCAAAAACTTGCAAAAACTTAGCAGTTTCTTGCAAGCTGCGTTCAACCCAAGAACTCACTCCTGATCCAAATCAAAACAAATCGAAGCTAGGGCCCGTGCTTCGCTGCCGCTTCGAAGCCGCCACCCTGTGCAGTTTGCGCTCATTGGCAAGTCCGATCGAAACCCTACTCATTGCTGAGTCAGATCTGGGATTCTGCGAGATGTTCTGCGAGATGCTCTGCACCCACCTGAAAGCTTTCCTGGATCGATTCAAGGACCGAAATCAGCTGATCACACTCGCCAGGTGTCAGCCTGAAAAAGAAAGTCGCACGAAGTCGCTAAGCCTCGTCACTTCGAAGTGACATCCGAGCTTGCTCGACTTCTCATTGTTTCTCCATGGAAAACCAGGCTTGGAATTCAAAGCGAGAAGCGAATCTGAACTTGGAAGCTTGTCCACTCACTTTAAAGCGGCTTCTTCCTCATCTCACTCTACGTCCCTCAAAACTGGCTATCGGGCCCAACCTGCCCGAAGGAGCGTCACCTCAAGATATATTCTGAGTCTCTTCTTGATCTCGTGCCAAAGAGGAAGAAGTAGCTCTCAGCTTGAGAAGATAGGATGCTGTTCATCTTTGTCCATCTTTAAGATACTGTTCGTTGTAACTATGAACATACTATGCCTTTTTTCATGTGGCGAGTGTTCGCTTTGCGTCTGTGCGCAAGCAACAACATGAGACACCATCTGGGGATACTGCGGCCACCATCTTCTGTGGCACCTTCAGCACCACCAGCCTCACAGAACGGCCATGAGCATGCATGAGCCACTTCTTACACACCGGAAAACCTCCCAAAAGCAGTATTCTTGTCTTATTGTTCTTGGTAAAGTAGCAACCACCTCCAATATCAGAGTTCTCGTCGCCGCATCGCCCGACGCTCATCTGCTCCGATCAGCCCCCCACCTTCAGGCTCCAAGCAGGCCGAGCCCGGGCGTTCCCCGGATTCCTTCGTGCGTCCGCGTTTCGTGCCCAAAACGCAAAAACATACACAAAAAAAACGAAAACGCTTTCGAATCCACAGTCTGCGGTCAAAAGCTTCCGCCTGTCTCCCTCTGCTAGCCTGCAAGACAGCAGTGCATCATGTTACCCCCGCGAAGCAGCACAAACAGAAAATACCTGCCTTCACGGCATCTTTTCCCAAAAACGGTGTCTTTTTGTGGTGAGAAATGGAAGCCCTCCCAAAGTCTTTCTCCGGTCCAACTCATTTTGAGCACTTGTTTGCAACCCTTGGGCCAGCATGTTCGTGGGCTGCAGCGCTTTTTCTAAGAAATGCCTCCGGGAAACAAATCATACGACAAATAAACCTGAAGATCCAGGTGAGATCTCCTTCCTAGTGATCGTGTGCATCATCGTGAAACTTGTGAAGACAAACACTTGGTACTGTATTTGGGCCTCTCGTCCTCAAAGCCGACCACTGCCTCGGGAGTGAACGGCACAATTCGTCTCGAGGGGTCTCGTTGAATGGACAAGCCCAAAGGGCTGCTGGCTCCCACTCTACCCGTCCGAGGTCGACTAACAGGTCGGTCGAAGGTGTTTTCATGGTTTTATGGTGACATGTGGTGAATTTTCCTGAGCCTGTAGGAAGCAATTGACCGAATACAATACTTACTTCATCTTATTTCTACTCAAAGACTGGGTGTTCCCATCAGCTTGGGGTATTCAAGGTCCTTTTGTAGTTCCTTTGGTCCTTTCGTCTCCAAATTCGGATCCCGAACTTTGGTGCCCAAGGTATCCTGGGCAGCACTGGCAGAAACAGCGTGACCGAAAGAGCAAGAACTCTTGGATAAGAACTAGTGTCCAATTGAAGCAAATACAGAATATATATATATTGCGCTCTTGCAAACTCTTTTGAGCAAACTGTTTTTCACTCGCTCTTCTCGTCGCTTTGCCTCAGCTTTCCAACTCATGGCTTTTTCCACGCAAAGCGATTTTCTCTTCGCTCCTCGGTGCAGTCCAAGTCGCCAAGATGCCCAAGTGTCCTGCGTAGAAACATCCCCCTTCCGTCCGTCGGCCGACTGCGTTGATTCTGTCGCAGCTTAACAAAAACGAAAAGACCATAGTAGCTTTCTTGTTCCTAATAGTAAGGCCAGAGCCCCTAGTAGTGTCCTTGCTCCTAGTAGTAAGGCCAGGAGCCCCTAGTAGCTTCTTGTTACCACAATGTTGCACGTTGACTCAGGTTGACCATGACAAGGGCCTTCGGAAGACTCTTGTACGAAAAGGACATCACAGTGCTGGGACTTGTACAATCAGTTGCTACATTGCTACATGTTTAAAGGTCTTGAGGCGTTGTATAGCATCCTTGACCATCCGGTGGAGCTGGTGTTGTTGATCCTCCAGGAAGACCAATCCTAGAAATCAAAGAATTGGAAAATATTGACAGCCTAGTTCAAACATGGGAATCTCTTCAAGAACTATGCCACCAGCAAGATCCAGTAATATCCAGCAAGTGTAAGAATATTTTTTTCCCAAATCAATGGAGACCAAAGCTCAAAAATAGCAATGGAAATCAATGGAAGTATTTCTTCCGGTTATTCTACAGCAGTGGCATCTAAAATCATTGACAATTTCCAAAATTGTTCCTTCTTTGCCGAGCGACCACCAACGAGCAACGTTGCAAACACAATATAGTGTGTAAGATTAAGACTACCTTGGTTCTGTCCAGATCCAATCTTGACTCTGGACCAGGGAAAAAGCCACGAAGCAGAGAACAATCCATGTATACAATGTATATAATTCTGTATAATGTAATATAATATCTTACACTCCCTGGAATAATCATAGATAACTTCCAGCTGTCTTGGCTGCTCTTTGTTACAAGTGGCTTTGAGGACCTTCGGCTGGCCCTCCGTCACCTCCGTCACGTTGGGCCAGCGTTTCCACCGTCCAGTGGCCCGAAGGCGGACAACCTGACGGCGTAAGCCGCAGGGTTCAATCAAGTAGCTTCTTGCTACTAGTACTAATGCCCTTGTTACTAGTAGCGATGCCAGGAGCCCCGTTCGTAGCGTCCTTGCTCCTAGTAGCGATGCCCTTTGCTCCTAGTAGCTTCTCGCTGCAAATTATTCTAATTATCCAAGTGGCATTGAGAAACCATCACTGACCGCACTGGATCGTACTTGAGTCCTTAGTGAAAACGAGGAAAACGACAAGGAAAGCGGAGAGAAAGCGGTCGTTCCTTCCTCGCTTCGACGAGCTTCGAATCGTTCCAACATGGCGTCGTTCCTGGTTGACAAGCTCTCCTTGTAGCCATCCATTCTCTAAGGCAAGCGTGCCCCGGTGGTGTATACCTCTGATCCTTAGTTACCACCAGCATAGTGGTGCTGCGTTTTCTCCAAAATTCGTGTCTTCAGTCACTCATCACTCATCATCGTCTGCAGACAGGGCGCTGGTCCTCAGGTTGGCCAGTACGGCTCTGCACTTCCGAGTCAACAGAAAAAACACTCAGAAAAACCTCTCAGCTCCGCTCAAACTCATTGAACTCCAACTGGTTCGAAGCATTGAGTCCAATCAGGTAGGACATCCTCAGCAAGTGCAGCCAGTGCATGCCAGTGCTGTGCAGAAGCATGTGCAGAAGCATCTCACTAAGTTCCTCAAACCATGCATGCACTGCACAACTACAGCACACCATATATATATATGTTGGTAGCCCAGCCTTCCCTGCGGTCCACGCAGGCCTTTTCTCCTCATACGCTCGGGCATTAAAGTCCCTGCGACATGCGATGATCGTTCCACGATCGACACGGCACAGTCGAAATCAACATTCCTTTTACTTTTTAAAAGAACGTCGAATGCCGCTGCCAGGGATGACAGTCTGGTCCGGATCTTCGATTCCGCGGCTGTTCATGTAGTGAACAAAATCCTTGAGGCCGGCCAAGCCACTCTCGCAGTGGCTAATGCAGAACTTGCGGTATCCTGCCATGGACTCGTCCTTGCTCTCAAAGACCTCACGATAGGTCTTGACATCCTTAAACTTTCCGAAGGACATGTAGCATTGCCCCCACTGATCCAAGGAACTAATCCCTGGAGGAAGCAAAGCATCCGGCACCATGATCTTGTTCTTTCCCCCGCTCGAGGAGGGCATTGGACCAGGCAATTCATTCTCCAAGCCGGCATGGTAGGGTGTTCCAGCGGAGGCATAGCCATGGTGATGCTCATCACGGAGCCTCTTACTCCCGTCCGACATCGTTCCAGAGGGGGAGCGATTGGTAGGCTCAGGTCCATCATGGATCAAGTCCTCAGTGTCAATCACCTGTTGCCACACGGACTTCCAAGCTCCAAGGCGTCGAGCCTTCAGGATGAGGCGGGCACATTCATCGTGCTCCTGAGGAAGGAACACTTTGTCGCTCTTCATGGCCATAGCTACGGGCTCTCACAGTGGCAACTCAGCCACTGAACACTTCGAACACCTAACGATGATCATTTGATCACCTGCTGACAAGCGGCATCAACACATAACCCCAAAATGGAGGTTGGCAAAAACAAGTGCGTGTCTCAAGATGCAGGGCTAATGACTGTACAGGAAAACAAAAACGAACGTGTGTGTGGAGACTTCGCAAGGCGGCTTAAGAAGTGAACTAGCTCACACAAGAAAACACACGAATCCCCTATGCATTGACTACCGAGTGTTCACACTCTTCCCCAAAACAAGCAATGCTCGATTCAGTGCTATTGTGCAGAGTTTTCCTCCTTGGTTTCCTCGGCAAGAGGAGGTGGACCCTTCGATGCAAACTGTTTTCGACGATCCCTCTCTTGTGCTCGGCGTTCCAAAACCAGATTTTCAGGACTTATCTGGTAGCGTGCGGTACGGAGACAAGCACGAATGAGGTCTAGGGCCTCCGGGCTTTCCTTCGTGAGTCCGTCGGCTAGCATTCTGTCTGTGGGGATCCATCGAAGCTGAGACTTTGTCCGAAAAACACAATCCCTCAAGATCACAATATCTATGGCCGTTCGCCGGTCGTCCAAGGTAGGGGAAGAATTTGAGATCAGGTGGTCATAGAGAGATTTGCAGTCGGTGATCAGCATGGTCAATCTGTGATCGACTCCGTTCCACAAGCTATGCGCAAAGCGGGGACCGTCCAGGGCCTCCGACAGCAAAAGGTTAGTCCACTCTAGCATACTCGATGCAGTGGCCATACTCTGGGCTTCAGCGCTCAGGGTTGAGCTGACAACCCTTGGCAACCTGTGGCTTTTCCAGTAAGCCGGAGTCCAAGGACTATCAAGACCTGAGTTGATCCCTTGATGAACAAAACTAACCATAAAACCAGCTTGGGTGGAACCCGATCGGCCGTTAGCGAAAGCGGCATCCGAGTGACACATGAGACCCAATTCAGACGGTGGGATGTGGCTGAACCTAATGGCTAAATCTGCGCGTTGACGGGCCCGTCTTACGGCATGGTTTGCTGCAATAGCATCATTCACTGTCGGTCGTGGGAATGATTGCTGTGAGAATGATACTTGAGTTGACAAGTCGGGTCTTGATTGCGTCGATAGCCAGTTAAGGCTTCCATTGATAGCTCTCAAACAACTTACCTCTTTTTCATTCAACAAGGCTTCACGGGTTCGTGATCGATCACGGGACATGTGCAGGGGTTTTACCTT
This sequence comes from Durusdinium trenchii, assembly GCA_963970005.1. Taxonomy (NCBI): domain Eukaryota; class Dinophyceae; order Suessiales; family Symbiodiniaceae; genus Durusdinium; species Durusdinium trenchii. The sequence continues at coordinate 186,120 of CAXAMN010023917.1, read as the reverse complement.
CTGAACAAACCTTTCTTGCTTCATGATGATTTCGAAGGTCTTTGGGTCTTGAACATATTGTGCACCACAGAAATCACCATTCTGAGTACGCCACTTGCGAAACTCAAAAGTCTGTTTCAGCTGAGCGATGGCCTTTCTATAGCCAGCACCACACCCTCCTGTCACACAATCGTCCACATGAACACCATAGATTCCTGTCAGTTTTCCGTTTTCCCGAAAGTAGAAAAGACATGAATCGAAACGAGACCGCTCGAAACCGATTGCAATCAATTCGTGACTCAACTTCTTATACCAGGCAGCTGGAGAGTCATTCAATCCGTACACATGTCCCAACACTTCTATCAAGGCTCCATCTGGGATGCCAGGGATACCCCCTTTTGGCAAAGAGGCGTACAGCGGCTTGTAACGTTGGGGGAGGTTCCCGGCAGACAGGAATGCCCCTTTTATATCCCCCAACTGCATCTCCCATTGGTGGCTGGCCAACAATTGGAAAATCAAGTTACGACCAACCTGGGACAGTGTGGGACTCTGGAGGTCTCCAAGCTCAGCCTTGGCTGTGAGGTCTGGGTCCAAATGGCCCTGAAGGCACCAACGAGCTTTGAAGCGAGGGGCGGCATCGTCTTCAACTTTCAAGGTCATCACATACCGACTACCCATGATGCGATGGCTCAGGTACCTACGAACGTCATCAGCCTCAGTACCAAGCACTACCCGACCAGCATGCTTTCCTTCAATGGTGTTCCATTCCAACAGCTTGGCTTCATCTACTTTCTTCTGAATCTCCGGAGGGTTACCGGTTACCGGAATTTCTTTTGCGGCTTTCTTTTGCATGTATGTGGCAACAAGCACTTCACAAGGCATCCCCTGTTGAAACAAAGACACCAGTTCTTGTTTGGCACTACGGTCGAGACCATCATGAACGTCACCCATAGAGTGGCTTTGAAGGAGCTCTACCGAACAAACACCAATCTCATCCATGGCAAAAGTGGCACTCTCAACTAACAGATCTTCTTCCATCTCATGGGGGCGTTTCTCAACCGGTTCAACATCGGCATCAGCCGATTCGATCGATCGTTTCGTCCCTCGACTCGAACTCGACGATGATCCTTCGATGGTTGGTGGCGGATCTGTGAGGTCCGGACTACTGCATGACTCTTTCTGCAAGACTTGTTGGAGAAGTTCAGGCGCGATCTCTTGCATCATATCTTGAAAGTCCTCTTGCGCCATTCGTCCCGGACGATACAGAGCCATTGGGCCATCCTTTTGACCAACGCGCCGTCTCGGCGGTCGGACAGGGCCATATGCAGCCTCTTGAGGCGACACAACACTTGGTCCGCTGCGGGCCTGTGGATCCAGCTCCATTGGGCTTTTGTCGATGAGCGGTGGCGGTTCTGGGGATTCACTCTCCTCTTGTGGCGGTGCATTCACTGGAAATGGACCGAGGCGAGGTTTTCCATGCTCAGCAACGGAAGGCCGGTCGACCAAGGCCGGTGAGCTACCTTCTTCAACTTCAGGCTCTACCCCAGGATATGACTCGGAGGTCAGGTCTACATACTGCCTACTTTCAAGTTGGTGTGATTCGATCAAATGCTTGATACCTAGGAATTCCATATGGGGAGTTTCGGTCAGCTTGAGTTCATCCTGAGTAGATGGGCGAATTTGCTCTGGGGCGCACCGGAAAATCTGTCTTTTATGGATGATCACTAGGTTACGACCCACATAACCCAACACGAGTGCCGGACCACACCATCTTCCAGTCTTATCCAAGGAACCATGAACCCACTTTTGTGATCGCCAGTAGGCGACATGGGTTCCAGGACTATAGGTGTGATGCACACGAGGCCGGGCGGCCAAGGCTTGGCGAAGCGCCTTGCTATCTTGCAAATCGAGCACTGCTTTTCGAGCAGTTTGTCGGATTGCAACTTGCTTGGCAACAGCTTCGTCATACAAGGCCGAGGTGGCAGGTACGATCTCTAGAGGTTCATCAAGCAAGTTCTCAGGCACTCTAGGGTTCTTCCCAAACACGAACTGAGATGGCGTCATACCATACACCTGGATTAACTGATTTTTACAGTGAGCTGCATTTACACAGTCAAGCCATTCAGTTTGGTTTCGGGGTGCATGTTCGGACAAAATCTTGGTGAGCACTCTGCTAAACCAACCCCCGTGAACCTCAGTCTTACCTAGCTGCCAGTGTGCATCGCCAGCAGTCAGCTTGAAACTTGCTCCTCCCTGCTCAAGCACGGCAGTGAACGCATCGGCCACGTTGGCGCGTGCCGGGTCACACACAATCTCTTGTGGCATACCTGCCCAAGACACCCATCGTTCCATGAACGCTTGCTTGATGATATCGGATGTCTCACGCTTGAACACTGGGACCATGATTTGCAAAGAACTGGCTTGGTCGACAATGTTGAGGGCTGGAACCTTTTGATTGGTCTCCCACCCAGGCAAATACTTGACGTCAATCCCAACAACAGCATTAAACTCCACAGTTCGATGGACCTGAGCAGGCAAGGCTACCTTGGGTGTCTTCTGGGCGAGACACAGGTCACACGAGAACCGATGTGCCGCTTCCAGAGCGGCCACGGATGCGCCCCCATGCTTGAGGACTCTTATAAGCTGTTGATTTGTAGGATGACCAAGGTTATTATGCAGTCGACGAAGGCTGTCTTTGATCTTGGCTTCATTGTCTTCTTGATTCAGGTCCTCAAGCGTGTGAGCTACTAGGCATTCGGTGGAACAATCTGATTGGACCACCAGGCCAACTGTCTTAGGAAGTCCCTTGGTCACACGAAGGACGGCTCTGACAAATGCCGGTGTGTATTTTGCTGCAAATTTGCTGATGGAACCTATCTTTGGCCAACTTCCGGCTATGCTCTGGTGATGTTGGTGATCCGTGTGAGTGGGACCAGGGCATTTCTTACCTAGGCATCTCATGTCGGCATGAGAAACTGCTAACCTAGTGGCTTTGCGGATCAGAGAGCCGCCTGGAACACGAAGGCCGTAACAGCACATGTCTACGAACACGGAATGCAATCGTGATTGAAGCTTTTCCATACATGGCATCTTCCAAGCAATGGAGTCTTGAGGGTGTTCGAACAGGCACCTACCTCCCGACACTAGTTGGATTTCTATCAGCTGGCAACAGAAGCGCACGAACAGCTGAGTCCATGTTTCCCTGAGTCGCACCTCGTTTGGATCCATGTGCAAACGATTGAGGTGCCACCAGCCCCCTGCCCACGTGCATGGCGGGCACGACACTAGCAAGTCAGGTGGATTGGTTCGAACAAGTGTCAACATGTTTTCACGATCACTCTTCCGACGAAAGTCCCATCCCGTGCTAAGGTCAGCTGACAGAACACGATACCCTCGAGTTGCACCCTCTAAGGCGAACCGTGGTGGAGAGAACACCTCAATGACATGATACCTATCATGCGACACCTGGTCCTCCCGCTTGGGCACCTTGACTTGTGCCATCAACTGTCGGTGCTGCTTGGCAGTCCACTTAGTGACATGAAGCTGCTCGATCTCCTCCTGGGCATAAGCAATCGACGGCAGGACGGCATCGGATCGGAGTCGAAAGACGGTTCTCCCCGTCCATGGTTGTTCACCGAGTACAGCATGTGCAGTGTCAGGCTCAAACCATGAATCCCGATGGTCCCAAGGCAACGGCGGCGGAGTATCGAACTGGGTTGTCCGCTCCGGTTGAAGCATTTCGACATCAACGGGGCATTGTGTGCTCTGCGGGGTAAACAACCTTTCCCGGGGTTTAAGATGATGACGAATGACCAAACGTTCACGGGGCTTCAACTCCCAAAAATCCTTCTTACGGGCATGTTGACGATTGAAAGCGACCGAGTGGCATGGTTGAGCTGCAGGCTCAACGGAGTCGTGCACTGGCTTCAAAACAGGCTGCGGAAACAATTCGGCGGCATTCTTCGGAAAGGCCGACACATTCACAGCATACTGTCCTGCGGCGTTCACCTCCAACGGAATCTCAACCCGGTCAGAAAACAAGGTCAGCTTGTCTTCTCCGAAGTTCATGGAGGCGCCCAAGGTCTTCATTGCTGGCCTTGACAGGAGCAGCGGGGCTGATCCCTTCACGATAGCAGCTTTCACAAAACCAGGGCGTCCAACTAAGACCACTGGGAGATCGATCATATGAGAACTCACCTCCAGCTCACCGTTCCCGAATCGGAACTGGTTGGATTCCTTTCGAAGGGGTGGCTCAGGAATGCCACGTCGAGCCCAGATCTTCTTAAAGGACTCGAGGGTGTCATGACCAATGATTGTCTTCCCACAGCCACTGTCCAGGATGGCGAACCCTGGACTGCTCACCAACAAGACCTCATTGGGCAGCTCCGGACAAAGAGCTGCAGTACACACAAAGTGCTCTGCTGGGCTATCCACTACCTGGACGGCGCTGGCTGCATGACTGGTGGATGTCGTTGAAGCACTAGCAGGTTGCGACTTGCACTCACGCTGCCAATGTCCCAGCTTACCACATCGTCGGCACCGGGTACGTTGCTTCAGCTCTTCGACTTGAACACGGAAGGACCGCTTGAAGTCCTTACCACCAGCAGTCTGGCCACGGCGGGTGTCAGAAGCAATGAACCTTCGGCCCTTTTGAACTTGGTTCAACTCGGAGCGTCGCTCCTTCCAGGTCGTGGCCAAGATCTCAGCGGTGTCCTCTTCATCCAACTCTTCACCCGTCAGGTGAGGCTCACCTGACTCTTCATAGCCGTGCTCAGCCAGAAACAGCTCAATGTCTTGCAATGAATCCTCCGGCTCAACGGGACCGGAACCCGCTTCTTCCACAACATGGGCCCCCACTGTACGACGCTTCGGCATGACATAGTCCGGGAAGCAAGACCTCATGGCCTGTGACAGCGTATCGAACTTCAGATCGCCTTGGGCTCGTGCTAGGCAGATAGCACGATCGGCTTCAGCCATACCGGACTGGTTCAGCAGGATCCATCCTTGGGCCTCTTCTGGGAATTTTACGCCAGTCTTGCGAGCGCATTTGTCGAAGCACTCACGAGCACGGGCGCACCACTGACGCAAAGTCTCTCCTTCTTTTGCCCGGAGAGCGAACACTTCAGCGATGTTCTCGCCGATCTCGTCCGTGCGATCCAGCTCAGGCCATCGCCTGTCAAGGAGCTTGAAGATGACAGAATCACCGCCCTTCACCTGGTAATCTTCTTCCTTCAAATGCTCCACCACTTCCAGCGCTTTGCCTGACAGGAGAGTCCAAATGAACGAGCCACGTGCAGCCTCATCCAGTTTATCCATTGTTCGCATCTTGTTGACCACCCACTGTTTCCACCGTCGATATTCACGGTGGTCACTGTCCTCCCCCGAAAAGTATCGGAGCGAGGTTCCAGCCTCCATGGCAACCTAACGGCACAGTCGAACGCTCCGGCCCGCTTCCAGCGAACCAAGGAGCAGGAGACAGGATTTGTACCTGCTCCGCTACCAATGTTGGTAGCCCAGCCTTCCCTGCGGTCCACGCAGGCCTTTTCTCCTCATACGCTCGGGCATTAAAGTCCCTGCGACATGCGATGATCGTTCCACGATCGACACGGCACAGTCGAAATCAACATATATATACAGTATAACTTACCAGCAAACAATGCATGACTGCCATGACTGCACATGAGATTCTCGTTTGATGCCAAAGGTCGAAGGCTGGTAATGCCACTCACCAATAACGATGCTGGAAATCTTTGAGTCCTGCTCAATCCAATGATGCATCTTGCCAGCAAAACCGAGCAGAGAACGAGATTGCAAAATTAGTACCAAGCCGGGCCGCCCTTCACTCGCAAATGGCTACAAAGGAATAAGTAAAGTCCTCGTCTGCTTCCAACCTGACGAACTTTCAGCTAAAAAGTTCCTACAAAAATGCTCTGGCTCGAAGAAAGAAACCATCCTGACATCATTACACATAAGCAAACATGACATCAGGAATGATCAGAGCCTGTTCTGCTTGATGGGATCAAGCATTCCCGAGAGGCATCGGGTGGGGCTGCAAAGCGGCCGCAAGGTACATCGCCTGCTGAACCGCCCAGTTTCAACAAACGCAAACCAAACGAAATGCTCAAAGGAGGGCACAAGGACGACATCACACATCACAGGATGCCAATTACCAAGGCTTGCCAAGTGGCTGAAACAGACGTGGAACCCGCAAAGCACACGCCATCGTTCCAAGCGCTGCCCTTTTAAGAGGGGAATGTGGGTGATAGGATTATTGGGTTATCCTTCCCTTTCTTTTCAAGTCACCACTACTGTCAAGTCCCCAAGAGTCTGAAAACAGGTCGCACAAAGTGATACAGAGTGAAAGCTGCACGGTTGGGTGCACCTGATTGATAGTGGGAGCATGAGGGAGCTAAGTTTACCCGACTTGTGGCGGCCTCATGTCAACGCAGTTAAAGTCTATGCAGGTTGGAAGTTCCTTCTACCGAGCGAATAAGACAGTATGAACTCTCGCATGCAGTGGCTGCAGGTGCATATCACAGATTCATGCATGAGCATTCGTGCAGCAAACGAAAGAGTAAAGACCCACCGATGCGTTCAACATGTTACTCACATAGCTCAACAGTGTCCTTGTCGACGGCTTCCCTCTGGTCCTCTGAGACTGCCAAATCATCCCCTTCGCATCCTGTCAGGTCTTTTCGATGGGTTTTGATGGAGAAATGTCTCTGTGTGTGATCATTGAGTGGATGCAGTCAAGACGTCAAGACAAGTACTGAAATCGCTGGAAGGGTTGCATCTTTAGGAAACAAAAGATATAGAAAGATATAAAGTCTGCCAACTCTCAGTGTTTTCCCTTGTGCTGTTGTTTCTTTCGCTGTGTTCTTTTCTTTTATTGATTCAGGAGATCCGATTGGGTTCCTTTTGCCTGTTCACTTTAGCAAGAAGGGGCGAAGTTGTCCGCATGAGCACAGGAAAGATCTGTTTCATGTACAGATATAGCTGAAAGTGTTGTTGTCTGGGTATAGCCCCCATATCCAGGCCCTCAGATCCCGAATACAGAAGGTATAATAATAAGGCTAGTTGAAGAATGTCCATGAAACGAATCATGAGTTGCCCCAAACACTGCTGACTCAGCTGACTGAAAGTGTCGTTTAGAGGGCAAGTTGCTTTTCAGAGGAGAAGCAAACAAATCCTCGTGTCGCTGTCCTTGCAGCAGATTCTGCTCTTGCTCTGCAGCTTGCGCATGTGCCTGACAGGTGAAATCATCTCAATTGGTCTGCCATCCAATTCTACACGCGTCGACATGCAACGGTCACATCCTGCCTTCGTGATGTCTTTCTGAAGAGTCTGCCAATGCTGAAGAAGATTTCTCCACTCCTGGCCGTCTGAAGGTGAAGAAAAACTTCCACCCGAAATGCGTCAGCTGTGGCACATCCAAAACTGTGCAGATAAAGCTTATTCCTTTTTGGCCCACCCTTGCTTAAGTAAGTAGGTGCCTACTCAATTAAGTTAAGTAAGGGAGTAAGCTCAGGGGGACTAGTTAGCTTCTAGCAACTGGACGCAGGATAGTTCACGCTTCTTCAAGGAAGCTCCGCCCACCGCCCTAAAGGCAGTGGGGAGGTGCTTCCTTGAACAAGCGCTCGCATTAATGATTTGCTTCTTAGATTCTTAGGGAGCTGACGCAGACCGGACGGGTTGAAGAGGACACTATCTCGATGCATTCGGACATAACCTAATGTTAGAACGATTCACAAATATTCACAGTAATTATCTGACTCTTGGATTCACCGGCCAAGATTTTGAACCTGTCGCCAAGCCGACTGTGCGCATTCCTTGGAGGCTTTCCCAGGGCAGGAGCCGTTGGGAAGGTCCGGAACGACTTGAACAGCTTGAACAGCTCTTGTAAGAGCCAACCAGTGGCGAAATGCATCCAAGCATTGGTCGGGACAAAGGCCGAACGTGTGCCGACGGGCTGAAATTCATCGCCCATAGGCCAGTGCGAATTACACGGGTCGGTCAAGTGAAGATGGTGGACACGGAGTGTTTTGTTCACATCTGTCCATGATGTTCACCAACATGTTAAGATGTTCACCAGCATGTCCGCCATGAACATGCTCTGCAAGAAAAGGATAGGGATGATATGGAGGCCATTCTGTCCCCCTAATGTACCACTATGCTTCCATGAGACACCATGCAAAAAGAACCTTTGAAAGGAAGCTGGAAGTAGTGGCCAAGAGCATTGGTGGCCCACCTACTAGCATTCAGCCTGCTGTTACCAGCTCTGTTGGCTAATCAATCACAGCTTTGTTCCATGATGGTTTTCTTCTAAAAAGTCATGATGTGGTTCCACCACCGAAATCTTCACTCTGGAGAGTGCCTGCCTCTTGCGTGCAGGCCACCTCTATCCAGCTTCGGAGCACAGGAGGCCGGCGGAAACCGGATGGTCATCACGGCGTAAACGCATAATACTTGGTCTGGAGGCTTTGGGGGGGGGCGATCCATGTCTGTCGTCTGTGAGTAATCTGATCATGGCTGGCTCATCACATCTGGATACAACTGCTATCACAGTTGTCACCTCCTGCTTCTGGGGCGCTCATTGGCAGCACCCTTGGCTGTCCGAATCATAAGGTGTGCGAATTACGAGTGGGTCCTTTACGGACTTTTCTGGCACTCGTTGACACTCGTCAATGCAGGATACGCAGAATTAATGCAGGTTTTCTCGCAGAATTGTCACCTTGTTTTATTCTTCAACAAATGTGCGTTTGCTGAGTATTGGTCTTCACATCCACGACGAGTGCTTTTCCGAGTGTTTGAACTTTGCAAGGCAGTGCGAGCAGAGCAAAGCCTTCAACAGCGGAGCATGTCGCACTTTCACGCAGGTTCCGATGTGAGACTCAATTCGACATGTTCCAGCTGCCCTTAGGCTGGAGACAGCGCAGGTACACCAACAAACGAGGCAAGGACCGCTTTTCACACAGGTTGGCTGAACCCTCTGGCCTGACTTATGGTGTCATTATACATCTTGGATCATCACGTCAAATGTCAATTCTCAAAAGTTATCAAAGAAAATCAGTTATCATCTTGGCATTCAAAGAAGCCCGGCCATCGATTCTGCGCCGGTGACATCGCTGGTCTCACATGTGCATCAGCCTAAATCGGCTGGGAAAAGCAAAGACGCTGATTCGGGTCGGACTATCCATCTGCAGACCACATCAAATGGATCATAGAAGGCGAATGAACAATAGAAACATCAGTTCGAACATAGAACCATAGAACGGTCTTTTTGGGTCAGGATCAAGACCCTTTCGACACAGCTGTTTTGGAACATAGGCCAAAGTCGGCGGAATAGTCGATCGAATGAGTCCAAAAGTTGTGCGTCTGTAGATGGGCCACCCTCAGTTGATATCACTTCAAGATGTCCTGGCACATACGAGTGGGCACGACTCAGAATTGCAAAAGACCAGTGCTCTTCTCATGACGGGAGTTCCCCACTTGCCGCATGCTTGGTTAAGGACTGCCTGTGGAAACATTCTATACTTGGAAGAACTTCTCAAATTAAGAGCGCCATCAAGACTTACACGATGACCGAGTTTAACTCTACAACAGAAGGTGTCAGAATATATACTTTTTTTAATGTATGCAGCTGGGGTGGACAGGTGTTGACAAACCTTTTACGACCAGGACGGGGTGAACATAGAGAAAAATTGTTCCCTCGGTGTTTCTGGAAACACCGGTTCCAGGATATGTCTGAACTGAAAGGTAAGGAGGAAATGTATGCATAGGGGAGGGGACACACTCACCTATGCACCTCTACATTTCTTTGTGAAACTTTTCTCAGAGCCGAACGCCTACGCGGCGATCTTATGAGAGTCATCTCTCAAGTGAAACATGTTTCCAACTGCCATGCTTGTCATGACATATAGCGGAGAATTTCTTCACCCCGCCAAAGCTGTAGTCACTGAGTTTTCTCAAGTGACAAAGCTTTCCACAAGTGCGGGTAAAATGGCGATGAGCCGCCGCCTATTAAGAGGGGTAGCAGGCCCTGGCTTGTTCAAAATCACTTGCTTAGTGCAGACAAGGGACTTGGGGATTGGAAGCTCGGATGTCTCAAGCAAATGGAAGAAATCAGCACAAGGCTGCAGCTCCCCAGGTGTCAACAGCTGCAACTCATATGTACGCCAGCCACCGAGACCCGGTGCGGCATGAGGCTTGCGTTTCTGGACGACGCGAAACAAATCATGCCCGGAAATCTCAGGGATTTCAGCTTCGACCGTCTTATTTTAGATATACGCCCAAATGGTCTCCAGCATTTTGAGCGGATGATCGGCCAAAGCATTGATATTATCGTTACTGTCAACCACGAGGTTTGGTGGCTCGTCTTGCTGCTTGTTTATCAGGCGTTGGAAAATGTACGAGCGCCCATGTTTGGAAGAAGTCACGAATGCGAGTTTTCCAACGCTTGACACGGGAGGTTCGAGTCTCGGTTTCAGCAGTCTTGAGGGCAGTCTCAGCCCAGCGTTTGGCAAAGTAAATGTCAGTGAGAGTCCGCTCTAATTTATACAAAGTTGCATGGGCTTTGATGGCCGTTTGTTGTGTGATAAAACCATCCATGAGCTGAGCCTGAAGCCCGGGAGAGGCGAATGAAAAGCTCACTCAAAACTCTTTGAGTTCATGGCACATCTAGAGGCTAATTGCTTGGGAGCAATGACTTTGGAAACGAAAACTGGTTCAGAACTCCTGGAGAGGAGCGCCTCTTGCACGTATTGGTTCACAACAGACCATTTCGCATCAACATCACCAGTACCCGAAAAAGCACTCAGGCCATTTGTCTCCCAAGAGAGGGTCATCTGTTCTGGCGATGGCTTCTGAACCTGAGAAATATCGAGAGGGGCAGCCTTCATCACAGGAAAACCAATTTGGGTGATGGATTCCCATTCAAAAGTAAGCTGAATTGGTCGGCGCTGTCTACCAAAAAATTCAAGTACACGGGCTTCACGAAGAGCCGCAATGCGATGTCGTTGACAAGTACAGCGTCAATTGAAGTACAACCGTCACAATAACCCGCAAAGGCACCATCGTTACTAAATGTGGATGTCCCCTTCATTCCCAACCTGGGAAATAGGGTCATGCCAGGATTGGAAGTTGATGGCAGAGGCCAAAGCAGGGTAGCTAGTCTGTTGGGCCTGCAGATCACCCGCAATGATAACGGGGATCCTCCCAAACTGCGCTACAAGGGTAAGGTCATCAAACAAAGCATTATTGGCAGCGTGTAGTTTTGGGTCCTGGGAAGCACCCAGTTGCGTACACAGAAAAGACGAGGGCACACTTCTTGGGGGTGACCTGGATCCATGCAGCGACAACCCGCTTGGTTTCAAAAAGCTTGTCATAGACGCCAGTGACATCCTGTGGTACTGAGAAAGGACGAACCAGGATGGTTGGACTGGCGATCAATAGTTCAAAAGCCAGGCCACAGCCAGGAGGACACGGTGAGAGCAGGCCAAAAGCCAAAGCCCGTCATGAGAAAGCACATGCAGACAAAACCGGAAAGAAAATCCACAAAGCCCACGAAATGCAAGACAGACACGGACGATGCGGCTTCGGCAGCACTCACTCTAAATCTTCGCGACTACTTTCAATACTTAGGCGGAGGAGTCTCTCCGCTTGGGTCTCTCGGCCGACCATAGGTGTTGGCTAAGATCTGGCGGAGAGCATCTTGGATGCGTCTAACTTCTGGATGCGCACCTCATCGATCTTGGGCAAAGAGGTGGGTACGGCAAGCGAAGGATTCCACGGCGTGGCGGTGTCGGGTTCTGCGGGACCTTTGGCTTTTCCCTTCTGCGATCCTTTTCCTGCATTGCGCCTTGCTGGCGCAGTAGCCGGCTCAATCTCTTGAACAAGAATCTCGACGATGTCTGATGTCGGCATTGATTTGCAACGCAAAGGAAGGCACACTCGGCTTCTTGTCTGTTGTCACGATCCAGACGTGGACTCCGGCAGCACGATACATCCTGAGTGGCAGGGGGGGCTGCCGTTGGCACGGGTCGGATTTGAGCCATGAGTCCTTGGGTGGTGGACCTGGAGCCGATGGCTTGGGTTGGGCTGCTTTGCTCTTGGGTTGGTCTGCATCCTTGGAGTTCATCTCAACATCTTCTTGGGCGCCGGCAGAAATGAACTGTGCTGGGAAGCGCCTATACAATCACATACAATCAACATCTAGAGTCCTGCTCATTCGGTTATGGGGTGTTGGCTTGGACACGAATTGCCTTTCCTTACGCATCCGTGCGCTATATCTTGAAGCAAACGGTGCGGGCGGTTGTCGCGAAGCGACCTGAATATGCATTAAAACCAAAACAATCGGTTCCAGCCATGCGACTCTGTGACTGGTAGGAAAAAAGATACAGTAAGTCTCCAACACTGGCTGGTGAGGGCCCCTCATCCTTGTGTTGCACAGAACTACTTCAGGCTACGTCATATGCGGGTTTCTCAAACTCAGGCCAATGGGTTACACAAGTTTACACATAGTTGCACATGATCACACCGATACTGGCAATTCTACTGGGATTTAACCGGTAAATCATGATGACAAGCTGTAACATCCCTACCCATTCTGGGGGGGACCTGAAAAATTGTAACTTACATTTCCCCTAACATAGACCTAACAAAATGTAAGTTACATTTGTTAGGCGAACCACAAAAAATGTAACTATTCACAAGCCTGTCCACCTGGTGTGTGCTTTGGTTGTCTTGTTCTGTTTTGGTGTTGTGTGAAGATACTTGTCATTTATTAGTTGGGTCATGTTGGCACATGTATGGACCTGACTCAACAAAATGTAACTTAGGTGTGTCCAGGCCTGGGGTACGTGCAATTTCACCCATAGAAACATCTGCAGCATTTCGCGGCTGGTCTACCGAGTCTGCCAGAACATGGAGAGAAAATCTGCACAATGGGGTGGCCTGTAAAATGTAACCGTCAGCCGCAGTCCAAGTTACAATTTCCAGACCCCCCCCAGTCCACTTTTTTGCTGACAGTATGTCACGATCACATCTGCACAGGGGGGGGGGCCTGTAAAATGTAACATAAAGGCCTCGATAGTCCAAGTTACAATTTCCAGGCCCCCCCCCTCCCCCCTCTTTTTGGTAAGGGGGGGTCTGAAAATGTAACTATAGACCTGGCAGACATAATGTTACATTTTTAGACCCCCTCCCCCCCTTCATGCACCTCAACTGGGGTACCTGGGGGGGGGTAAGTTACATTTTTTGGGGGGGGAGGGGGTCTGAAAATGTAAACCTCAAATCCGTGGTTAAGGGGGTGGGGATGCTGTAACTACCATTGTTCAATAATGCATTAAATTACAAAATGATACCACATTAGCCAGTATCTATGAAATCCAAGGCCTTAAGGCCCAAAATCAGGAGGTCGTTTAATAGAACGGTGGTTTTTGAGTTTGGAGAGACCCTATGCATTTTATGAAAGGTTAAAAGACAGTCGTATTGTAGATCAATTTTGCAGATTTGTTTGAAGGAACATGGAGGGAACCTTTTTTTGCGGGGTCATTCTATAGAGAATCATGTCAAACAAAAATGAAAACCCGGGAGCGGATGAGAGAGTGAATCTTCAAACACCACAATTTCTCTATAGAATGGTCTGCCCAACCAACCTCAAGGTCCGTGAATTTCAACCTCGACAACGTTAACTCTATTGAAAAAGCATTTTCAGGGGGCATCATGAAATTCACTGGTTCCTGGTTTGGCTTGGGCAACACATTCTATAGAGGTCACTGTTCGCGCACTGATTTCAGATACACGCCCATTCCATTATATAGCACCCCTTCTCTCAGCACCGTGCATGTTCTATAGATGTTGTAGAAGCCCCGCGTTTTATATCTATAATATCTATAACATGCCTTGTCCAAGGCCTGCTGCGTAATTCTAACCGGGATGCCAGTACAATGTATTACAAAGTGACATGTATTGGTTTGGTTTTACGGTTCACAAAAACACCCCACTGTGCCCCATCGGTGTGCTCGCTGCTCGCTGCTCGGGCCTGTGACGCTCATGACATGGAGCGTTCCCCGGGGGAAGCTGCTGACGTCGAAGTGCTTGCAGACTCTGACGGCCAATTCTCCTCACGCACCGCTGAGAAGCACAATGGCACAAAAATGCTTCTAAGGAAAGGCTTTTTTCAACACCCGTCTTATTCAAACAACCGAGTCAACTTAAATTCATTGATTTATATACCTTGCAAATCTTGAAAATTCTTACAAGCTGCGTTGACTCCAAGGCATTTCACATCATTTCACAGTTGTCTTGTGTTTTCTGGAGTTCATTTGGCAGAGTCTTCGAGTCTTGATCCACCTTGGCTTTGGCAGCTCGATGGCGGCGGCTCTCAGGGTCAGGGACGTCCGGTATTTCCTCAACCTCGAGCCGGACGAAGAATAATTGTGTTGCTTGCATTTGCTTGCCAGACTGGTATGAGCTTTGAGAATATCCAAGTACAGTAAAGAATGAATATAAATGAACCATGGCAAATCATGGCAAAGCGGCAAATCATGAGAGAACCTGGTATTGGCTCACGTGGTGCCAAACCACCGCGCGAAATTCCGCTCGCTCAGAGTTCTTCCGCTCTGAGTTCTCGCACGGGAGGCGAGTAGAACTTCAGCCCGGGCTGTAGCGTCAGCGGCTCCGCACGGAATCCTGGACGTCGGTCCTGTGGAAAGCGAAAATCGAAAGAGAACGACGGGTAGGGAGCTGAAGAACGCATGGCTCATATGGAATCTCAAGTTACGGTTACAGTAGCATCCGGTATTCTCTAGGAACAAGGACGCTACTAGTAGCTCCTGGCACTACTACTAGGAACAAGGACGCTACTAGGAGCAAAGGACATCGCTACTAGGAACAAGGACGCTCGCTCGTTAGGATTTGAGGATTCAGATTCCAACCCACGCGGTGTGGCATGCTAAAACCTGACGAAAACTCTGTCGCAAAGTGAGGAGGAAAAGCTCAAGGTTTGACACTTGTGGGGTTCATCTACCTTTCGCTACTTGAGGCCTAATGTCCACCTTCCCCCAAGCCTGCAATTTGGTCTTCCTCTCTTCAAATCCTTTCTTTGCAGCCTTCTCATCCAAAAGCTGCTGCCGCTTTCCTGAGGAACATTGCCCGCAACCATTGAATCAAAAATGGCCATCCCTCATTTACGGGTCATCGCTCAGAACATTCGGATGATCTGCTTCCTTTGTAAATAATTCAATACTTGCCCTCACTGACAATCCCCAGTCCAAACGTTATAACGTTCGAGCGGCTTGGTGTGAGCAGCGTAGGTAGCTGCTCCCCATCCTCACTCGTGAATGTGGTCGCCTGCCCAAGAGACCATCCACGGCAATTCTTAATATATAACCCTGCAACAAATCAATGGGAAGCTATGAGAAAAGCAAGGCCACGCAAAAAGTTTCTGGTGGAGCCTCTGCGAATGGGATAGCAAGTTTTTGCTTCGCCATCGGACCAAATACCGTGGGCAAATGAGTTGCTCTAAGGCAGCGGCTTGATCCTTGTGCTGCAGGCCAAGCTCGCGTGTCGTCAAGTCGATTGCACCACGGCGTTTCGCGATACTTTGCACAAGTTGGAATTGTTGGCCACGAGTCCATGAGTCTTGACATGTCTTGACTGTCGATTGTCCATGTAAAACATTGCAAAGCCGTGCCTCATTGCCCGAGCCGCCTCTAAACTTGAGCAGACCCAGCAGGGTTCAGCAGGGTTCAGGGTTCGACTGGCGCCCCATTAAGCCCATCACACTGAAATCTTGAACACCTAAAAGCTACCAGATGGATGACCGAGTCCGAATTTGAGGGAATTTGACTCTGAATGGACTTCAAAAACAAGCACAGTCGTTCGATGGCTGCTTGGCCATGTGCCACATGTGCTATTTGTGGCTCAGAAAATTGGATCACCTGGTTCACTTGGACCGGGCCTTGGATCTGCATCTCAGCTTCAGCCGCCCGCATCTTCAGCTCCAGCTGGCCCAAGGCCTGCCAAGATCTCGTCAGTGAGACGTCGTCTGTCGAAGGTTGTGCTGAAAGAATGATGGCGAAATACTAGGCCTGGTAACCTGGTACTGGCTTCCATGAATCTCTTGCGAAGCTACATGAGGCCTTTTGTCATGCGTCTCGCGGTTACGGACTCTTGCTTAGCAAGGACATCAGGAACATCTTCGAATTCGCAGAAGCACAATGAATCACCTTTCTCTTGCAGAGGCCACTTGTCGTTCGGAGTTTCCAACATTTCCTTTCCGTTTGGTGCGACCTTGGCCTTGGCCCTGTGGCAACCTCGGTGTGAGGGGTGCTTTCTTGTTGCTCGTGGTGCTTGTGGTTGAACTTTCCAAGTCTCTGAAGCTATAGAAGCCTTGCGTCGTCCAAATCGATGGAAGTTGTTGGACGGCACCATCTGTGGGCTTGCCATGGTGCTGGATCTTAGTGGTTGCTGCATCGGATCGCTCGATTCGACCCAAATCCTTGGAAGTTTCTGACATTGACTGTGTGCCATTTCCTGTGACCCCTGACCTGTTCATCTCACTTCGCTCATAGGAAGAATCTTCCAAAGGCAAGGCAACGGGTTGGCTGCTCATGGTAGCCTTTGAGGTCTGTTGAGCTTCTTCGATCTCGAGGACCAAATCCACGGATTCATCCACCGGGTCGATGATATTTTCAAAGCGAGCGAAGTTTACCCGCCCCACCAAGTCGGGCTGCTCCACCGGTTCTGGCCGCGCCTCGCGGCGCCATCGCCCCGCCCAAAGCCAGCAGCGCAAGGTCACGTTGGGCGGACAGCTCAAGAAGAAGGAGCAAAAGCCGGGCCTTGCACCGGCACAGCCTTGCGGATAGAAAACCAGTTGCATTCCACTGATGCCAGCTGCTTGGAAGGCTGTACTTCGCACAGCTTGTTCTTTGGCAAAAGTCTGAAAAAGTAAAGGCCCATTCTCCAAGCGCCACTGCACACGGCGGACAGCCCTTGAGCGCATCACATCCACCTTTTTGTGAAGCTGATCCAAGAAAGCCCGCCCTTGTGACTGCATCAATTCAAGCAACCGGTGGTTCAGGTAGCGCTGCACTGACAGTGTGCCATCCACGGGTCCTTGTGGCTCTCCTGCTGCTGCCATTGGATTGGAGTGACTGCCAGCAGAAGCGACACTTTCCACCAAAGACTCATGGATCTCGATGCCCAAACGAAGCGAGCCGTCCACTGACTTTTGCTCCAGAATGGAGCCCATCCGCTTCAAGCCACAAGGCGTCTTGCCATCAAAGCTATGACGCAGGATCACGGACTCAGTTCCCAGGAAGAGGCGGAAGACCAGCTGCAAGCCAGCAGAAGCCCATAAGTACAAGGAACATTGATTGCCAGAGCCATCTTCTTCATCTCCGCGTTCAGCTCCATTCTTGGTGTGCACTCGCAGCTCTAATTGTAAGCCGCTCGTGCCCGCAGCCTCAAAGGCTGGAGAGAAGAAGCTGATCTGTGCATCTCCCGACAAGACGGGATCATCACTTGTATCTTCACGGATTTCTTGCAGCTTTTCTAACTGCTTCACGGTATCTTCATGCAACCGCCATTCCACCTGCCTGGTGGGCAGGCCAGAGACCCCGCGACAGAAGCTGTTCAGCCGAATCGTCTCACCTGAGGCTGATGGCAAATGCATCGCAAGATATGGAAAACATGGAAAGAGCCAAAACATTCTGTCCACCACTCTGGTCCAGGAGGCAGAACCGTCTAAAACCTTCCTACCCACGTGGACATACATGGACCTTCCTTGTGCAAGGCGCATCTTGCCACCCCAGCCCAGCCCTACCGTTCCTGCCGGCCCTGCCTTGCAGCAGACTGGCGGTGGCCCGGCCCTCAGCGAGCACCGCCGCAGAGCGCGCCTCGGCCTCCCGTCGGAGCTCTTGCAAGTCCTCACAGTCCTTCAGCTGACGCTCGAGTAAATCCTCACACCTGACAGCGTGTAACCACAACATGTCACGCACTGTGCATGAGACCAGTGTGGCACACAGTGCCAGTGCATGCTGTGGTTCTCCAGTACTAGTAGTGCAGTAGATGAATGTAGATGAAACACGAGCCAAATGAGACAACAATAGATATCCACAGTTTAGAGTTCTGAAGCGCTTCGACTGGATAGATTTGATCTAGTATTCTGGTGCTAAGTGCTATGTTGTGACTCAAAGTTTCAGGGGAAACAGATCAGGGATGTTACTAGCAACTTCTTGTTACTAGTAATGCCAGGAGCTACGTTCGTAGCGTCCGATCGCTCCGTTCGGAGCGATGCCCAACAGTTGGGGCTCAACAGACCGGTCATCGACTGATCGGGCTCCCATCAGCTCCTCCTAGAAGGAAAGGCGAAAGGCCCTTCCAACGTACCCATGGAAGACTAGCATGGACCCTACAACCCACTGGTCTGTAAAGGAAAACAAGCTTTCAGGATGCTCTCAGGGTCCATGTGAGTTTGGAGTGAATCTACGCGCACGCATGCACCGTCTACGAACATGCCACGCCTCTCTGAGAACTTCAAATCCAAGCTGTTCAGCTCAGCTGTGAGGCTCTCCTCCAGTGCTTCTCGCAACTTCTTCTCCTCGGCCCGCTGCAATTCCATTTGCTCTCGGGTTTCCTCTTCCACGCGCTTGATGCGCTCGCCCAAGGATTCCTCCAGTGCCTCCTGCTTTTGCCTGGTCTCTGTCATCACAGCATCACACTGTGCCTCAAGCGCTAGTCTCGTTTCCCTCACGTTCTTGTCAAGCGCATTGAAGCTCTCCTTCATGCTTTCGGTGAGATTCTTCTCCAGCTTTTCGAGGCCTTGGCTCATCTCTCCACGAACGACTTTTTTCGCTCCCTCCAATTCCTTTTTGGCTTCATCTTTGGCCTCAGTGGCATCCTTGCGAGCTGCTTCCAACGCATGTTTCTGCAAATCCTCCCGAGCTTTCTTCAACTCTTCCATCTGCTCTTCCCGTGCCTGACGTTGCATCTCCTGCAATGCTTCGTAGTTTTGCTTTGCCAAGGCTTCAACACTTGAGACGGCCTTCTTGAGCTCCTCATTCTCGCTCTGAAGGCTTTGAAGCTTCTCTGTCTCAATGTTCAAGTCTTGCTGAAGCTTGGCATTCTGCTCCTGCATTGATTTCACTGCACCTTCCTGTGCCTGCAATTTGGTCTGTTGTTCATCAAAGGTCACCTGCAATTCGGTGATCTTATTCTGATTGCTTTCAATCCTCTTTTCGCATGCTTTCGCAGCTTGGTCCTTCTTTAATGCTGAGTTGGCTTGTTGCTTCAGCTCAGCCTTCAGAGCCTCCACAGACTCAGCTGTGGCATACTCCGGGCCCTTTCCCATCCCGTGCCCGTCGCCGTTTTGACAACGGACCACCTGGAAGCGTCCCAACTTCCCTTTTCCGGGCGCTGAGCCAAAGACTATGGAGATCTCCTTTTCAAAGACTATGCTGGGCCCGTCATGGGTCCTATAAGTTTCACCACATTCAAGCCCGATCCATTTGTCCAAAGCAAATCAGTGGGTTTAAATCAAGTTGTTCAATTAGTCAAGACACCGAAGCCTATTGGACGCACCCAAAGCACCAAAAGCAAAAGCATTGGAGCTATTCATTGTGCCTCCTGTACGAAGATCGTTTGTCCCAATCTTAGCCTCACATGGGGCAATGCGCCAAGGACTGGCGTGCTTCTGACACCGGAAGAGACACACTCTTCAACTCAGTTCTGCTTACTCCAATGTAGGATGCCTATTCTGATAGATCAAACAAATCCACATTGGGAGACCTCAGACTTGTTGCTACCAAGCCACATGGGGCTACCCTCCTCTGATTGAGACCTCAGCTCATGTAATTAGTTTCAGTCTTGAAAAGCTTTGGACAAAATTCTCAGATTTTACTTCGGATATCTTCGGATACCTCCATCAATGATCCGCCAAGGCAATAGCAGCAAAGGCTGAAGCTTCGCAAACTCCTCAGAGCATTGCCTGAGATCGAAGATCTCAATATGGGCTCATTTCCGCGAATCCAAAGTGTGGAGTTCATGGGTTGCCTGTTTGTGTGGCCTAGGTGTAGCTTTTCGCAACTTGCTTGAATCTCTTTGTTTGAAGCCCAAACCCGGTGGCTGCATGTGCATTGGAGTGAAGTTGACCTGTGACCAACACTTAAATAAGAGAGCAGAGTCCAACGTAGCTCAGCGGCACGAAGCTGCCAGCAGCCTCTGCAATCTCTTTCGGAATGCCCCTGAGCGAAAAGCTGAGGCTAAGCTGAGGCACGAAGCTGCCCTCTTGATGTCAGCATTGGTTTCAGGGAAAATCTACAGGAAACCTGTAAGTTTGGGGATGAAACCATGGTTTCCCTTCAACCAATTCTGAGACTTGAGGCTTCTGAGGCTCCTGCAAGTTCGGCGCCTTGCACGGAGCAGGGCAAAGACTGTGAGCGACCGGGGTCGCTCGGCCGTCACTCTGCTCTAAGCGTCTGACAGGTTTCTTGGGGGAGAGTCGGGATCCGATGCCTAAGGACAAGCGACCTGAAGACAAAGGTGTCCCACAGCTTCTTCGATTCAAAGATATGAAAGGTAGCAACCCTGTTGTGTCCCACCTGCAGACGGGCTTACGAGCGTTTGCCTTAGCCACACCGACCCACCTTCGAAAGCTTTGGTGTCTGCGTTGTTGTAACACAGCACCTGCAGAACCCGTATTGACAAAGCCACCGCATGCCCACCAGTTAGTGCACGCTAGGACTATCTTCACAATTGACAACCCCGTCCCCTTAGACACTTGTGTCACCTCCCTCACGAGGTTGAATTGCCTCCCTCCAAAGCAGTTCTTGTCTTATAGATAAATAGAAAAAGGCATTACAAGTGACTTTCCCACGCTGGCCACACAAAATGGACTTTATGCGACCGCGGCTGATCCATTTGTATATGTATATATTTATATATTACATATAGATGTTGCAAAACCCGGTAAGAAGAAGAACATGGTTCCTCCTGAAGTATAACAAGAGATTACCAGTCAACATTGTTGCAGTCAAGACCAAAGCCGCCGGTCTCTGCATCATTTCTAATTGCAGCGACTGAATAGGCAGCGCCATGGATAGACCAACAGCAACAAGTTCAAAGAGAGTGACCACATGTTCTTTAAATCCGCAATGGCCTCCAACCTACTAGCGAAGGCCTCCAACCTAAAAGTGATAGCCTTCAACCTAATATGCTGAAGATACTTAGTGCCCTGCGACGAGCCAAGTGTCGACATTTGAAGCTCATCCTGTCGAACGTCGCACGACTGAGTCACTAGCACGCTGGACTGAGTCACTGAAACAGCTCCTCCAATTCAGCTCGCAGCCGTTGCCACTGGCTGCGGACAGAGTGGCCAGCCTCAGGACAAAAGAATCTTGCTGAGATGAGCCACATTGAGCAACGCATGACTTGAGCAGTGTGCTGGTGTTGAAGTGATTTGGAGGCCGTTGCTTTTGGGTTGGAGGCTATTCTTGAGTGGGTCTGAAGGCTCCGAGCGCGGTACTAGAGGCTCTTCATCTCCCAGCAGGGCCTCCGCGGACTTCACGGCCTCCAGAAGCTTGGTCAACTCCTGGGCGATGCCACGTGTGAACTCGATGAAGCAACCCGTTGGTGGGAACGACCCGGTCCTGTTGCTGTAGTTCTTGCCATCCGGCCATCAGAAGTCGTTGATCTCTCTCCGACTTTCCCTGCAAACTCATACAAGTTAGAACAAGTTAGAACAAGTTAGAACTATAGTTCTTAGGCTCAGATTGACCAGAAGATACCATAAGGATTCATAAGGATTCATAAGGCTCATAGGAAGGATGATACTGCATGATCGATAGCAAGTGACGTACCAGTTTGGATGCACCAAAAAACTCAAACATCATGTGATCTCAAGTTCAAGATATCTCAAGTGTGCATGCACAACAAACATAAACGCTGTCCCATGTGCAGCCGGGAAGTAGTAAAATGCTACTGGTGCAAAAATATCTGCTGAGACCTGATGAGACCTTTCCTTCCTGTGACGCAGAGCTCTCCACAAAAGGGTCTCTGTTTTGCAAGAGTCATCTAGAGACCATCCACTCTGGCCTGATCTCGCTCCCTTCAGAATGGCTTGGAAGGGTTTGTCAAAACTGTGTGGCCGGTGGGCTGTGTATGCTGCGTACCTTCAAGCTCATGGTTGATGTCCTGAAATTGTTCCGCAGCCGCCTCAAAAAGGAAACTAGCACGTCCAAACAGAAACCGTGGCTACATCTCCCGACCACACTCTTTCCCTTCTGCTTGAGTAGCCAGCTCTAAGTTCTCCTCCAGCATTGCCAGCTGCGCGGATGAGGCTGTCAGCTCTGGACTGAGCTCCTGTGAGGCAGGTGAACTTGATTCGCTCTCAAGGAATATCGACTGGATCATCCCAAATCGTCCTGCGTCTGCAGCGGCTGGGTTTGGCTTCGTTTTGGCATCCTGAGAGTTTGGTCTTACTCAAATTGACCATGGCAGTGGGAAGAGCTTCCACTCTCTCGGATGTCGGACATTTTGGAGCGACCTCGGGCCCAGCCTGAAGGTCGGAAAGCACAAGGCCAAGAAACGTTGCGGCGCACTACTGAAGGTGTTTTTTTGTTTTTCGAACATCCCAAGCGTTTTGCCAGCCACATTTCATTGTGCTGGGAGCTTCGTTGCAACAAAGCTTGCATTGAGGCTCCAGCTTGACAAGCGGCCGCCTCTTTTCTCCCCTGTGTCCTCTGGTGCCTGCCGCACCTGCACTGAGACGTCCAAGCTTCTCTATGATTTTGCTCAGACAGCGTACCGTGCGGATGAAGACAGCACAGCGACACGTTACGTATCATGTCAATACCAATTTGGACCATTTGGGATCTGTGTTATGCCTGTGCATTTGGATCGATCATATTGCTGAGGGCATATGCAGGTTCTTCATGGTTCTTCACCCCCAACAATCGCCTGCTCCAGTTCGTCGCGCAACTGTGACCACGAATTCTGTAGTTGCCTTGCTGCGCTCAGAGAACAGCTTCGCAAAATGTTGGCAACGTCTTTCGAGAGGCCTCCAGTTTGTGCTCTCTCGCGAGTCTCCTGCAAATTCATGCTTGCGCACTCCAAAGCAATTGAATACGCAATGGCTTCTGCAACCCGCCTCCTGCTCTTGCTGCTGCATCCTGCGCTAAATCTCAACACACCACAACAAAGGCCCCCAGACACGTTTCAAGAACAAGTAGAATAATTAATCAAAACAAGTCAGAGAAGGAGCAGAAGGAGCAACGACCATGTCGACATCGATCTCTCAGTCTTTCAAAAGTGCTTCCAATTGAAAGGATCTACTGTAAAAGGCACTTTTTGTGGTTCAGTTCAGTGTTTACTGCTCAAGCAATGCTTCAGTATCATGCGAAACATGCGTATTCTGTGGCCTCGCAGGACTCCAGTTCAGCCAAAAGCTTCTTCTCCATCTCCTCAAGCTTTTCCTTGTCCTGCCACGTGGTCTCAACTAATTTGGTCGATCCCCTGTTTTCCCACCAACAACTAGTGACGTTCTCCCATGTTCTCCCTCTCCCTGGTCTGCGCTTCTGCATGAGACATCGTGAGACTCTGTAGTTCCCCTGGCCTTCCGTGAGAGCTCCTTCAACTTTTGCGCAAAGGTGGCAGCCCTTCGTGCCGCGTCCTTGAGACCTTTCAGCCACCCCTGGGCCTCAAAGCCACGGAGAAGTGCTCCGTCCATTGGGTTAAATGAAATTGGCTCCGTCCAGCTCAATCCCAAGCGCCTCCGGCTTGCGTGACTGCTGTTGGCCTCCCTGGCCTCCTGTCCCATTCCTCAGCTCAAATGTCGAGCTCGAGACGATGACCCTCTCAATCATCGTCTTGCAATGTCGTGCACCTCCTTCTTGGCGAAGGGAAGAAAGATGAAGAAAGTCTCTGAGAAACCCAACTCATCTTCGTCTGACTCGCGAAGATGAAGCGATCCTCCAAGCGTACGGAGCGTTGGCAGTGACCCCTGACTCCCTAGGGGACAAACTGTCCTGAAGGAACACCGCTTTCCTCAAGCTTTGCTTGCAAGGCCTGCCACAAAAGACAAGGCCTGACAAGCCTAAAGAATGCTACGCATAACTGACCTGACAACAGGCCCGTGACCCTTCTCGGAAACGCGTTCAAAGAACAACCATATTCTCTAGATTCTTTGTGATGTCAGGCTTGAACACGTCCATGCCCAAAATCCAGACCTCTTGGACATCTCCAATCTCCTGTCAAAACACTCCCTTCAAGTCACACAGGAACGTCTTTTTCGACCTATCTCTTTCTCCGGCTGAATTCGAAGAATTCGGGCTCTCCTGCGCCAGTGCATCCCATAGATTGGAAGTCTCAGGACCTCACAGGTGTGGTCGACCGGACTCCGCGGGCGTCAGTTGAGACAGGTCGACCGTTGGCCTCGTTGGCCTGCACCATCGTTGGCCTCCGCAAGCGGGTGGTCGAACGGTCGGTCGAGCCGGATGGATTCTGAGCCGACGGCGCTACTCTTCTCGGCATCCTGACGGAGATCGACGATTTGGAAGGGAGATGTGATCTCAGATCTTAAAGTCTCACATCTCCAAGAATATCCATCTTGATTTGCAAACATAGTATCATCAAAGATCTACAGATTGCTGTCCTTCTTGAGGCGCATCAAGGTTTGATAGCAATCCAGCAAATGCGCAGCATTGATCCTCAAATGAACTGAAGTGATGGGACTCTAAAACGCATTGCGGCATTGCAACAAATTTCTGAATATGCAAAGTGCGTTTTATCATGTTTTATCTCCCACTCAGTTTGAAAGGGTGTCCAAAGATTGAGTGCCCTGCGAGCTATCTCCTTCATCAACTTGTTCCATCCTGCCGCGTGCCGTGTCTATGAAACAAACCATACCATGCACTAGCCTGGCTTTGCGAAGCTTGTCATATCTTGGACTCAGGCATTCTGAGCGCTGTTCGGCAAGCCACGTGAGTGTCAATCATTCGGAAAAGAAGAGAGGGCAAGGTTTTTGTGTGATTTTGGAAAAAACAAGTCATACCGACAGGATGGAAAGACTGCCGAAGTCTTTGCTCCTGATCTTTAGCTTCTCCAAGGCATCTTGAAGCTTCAAAGCTTTCTGCAAGCCTTGCGCGGAGCGGAGGAGCAGCTAAAAGCTGTCAGAGAATGGTCTGTCTCATCTTCATCTCTCACCGAGTTTGACCTGTTTCGAACTGAGTTTGACCTGTTTCATGCAGACCTGTTTCCTCAGTTCCAGGCTCTTGGGACCGGGAGCTCTCTGAAAATCTTGGACATCATCAATTCCTGCTGTTTGGCACAACTGCAACCTCTGCTGTCGACCTGCCTTGACCGGATTCTATTCATCAGCCACAGCAGCCACGTGATAGGAGATGCAGCTATTTCACAAGCCCTGTTTGATGGCTGGATTGGCTCCGTTACGTCTTGGATTATGTCTTGGACTTGCGATGGTTTCGAAGCGGCCCGCTCCTTCTAGTGCAGTAGCTTCCAATTGACGTACACCATTCTGCAAACGCCTTGAGAGATCCTGGAAGCCAAGCGGCCTCGCCCTAGTAGCTTCTTGTTCCTAGTAGCGATGGCCTCCAACCTACTAGCGATTGCCTCCACCAGCTTCTTGTTCCTAGTAGCAGAGGTTGAAATGATCTTCCGACTTGGTCGGTTCTCACACCCGGGTTCTGGAGATTTTGTTGTGTCCCCGCACTGCTGATGTGAAACCTTTCGCGCGGGTTAAAACTGTAATTTCTACATGATTCTACAAGGACCACTGGATTGTCTGAGGGGAACGAGTGAACGACTTGGCAACTCCCAAACAGCGAACAAATGTTCACTAGATGTCGCCAGCAGCGTTCGACGACATCTCAGTCGGGCGAACGGAACAAATAGCCAAGCAGTCCTCTCGAAAGTCCTCTGCAATTGACCTCGCCTGGATCGACAACTTGGGAGACTGCGATATCGCAAGCTGAATGCAAAAGATTGGTATGGTCGGTACATAATCATATTAAGGTGTAGCCTGTAGTCTCCCCAAACTCCTGAGATGTATTGTCTGAGCGACGGATGATGTTTCAACAATCCAACAAACGAATGGAACAAATACATGTGCATTTGCATTGAAGAAATCTTAATGCTCGGAATTCTTCGAGAGCATGTGATATACAGGTTAACTTCAGGGTTCATGTCTTTCCAGACGAAAGCTCTCTCGGACATCGCTCGGACCAGTCTCCGACAGGTCTCGTACCTCCTCTTGAGCGGTTTCCAGCGCTGAGCTTCGGTGCAGTCGTCCAGTCTGCCTTGCGTGCCTTGCTGCTGCCACGGCTGGCCATGAAACCCAATACGACCCATAGCTGTCTTTCAGGTTGAACGGATTGAACATTCTCTGTCTAAAGATCTTAAAAGATCTTAAAAGTCTGAATCCGAGATGGCTTCTAAACTGCCCAACATGTGATGGCATTGCGCGTTGCCGCGTGGCTCTTGTCACTTCTGAGACGCCCACCAGGCCCAGGCTGCACTGCGGAGGTTGGCGGGCAAGGCCTTGTAGCATTTCTGGGCACCAAAAAGACAGCTAAGGAATGAGCCGGACAAAAAAAATAATTATATAAACTCAAGAGAAAGGAGCATTTCAAGAAGAAACACAACAGTAGGATTCTGCTCAAACATTTCAGCACGATGCACTGCCCAGTGTGCGAAGGATGTCTTCCACATCATGCAGCAAGCGCCATTTATCTGCCTGCATCAAGTCTACCAAACACAGTGTGATGTGTGCTATTTCTGCAGTTCCCTCTTGGCCTGACGAGCACCAGGCAACATGAACTTGCGCCTCAGCCCGAGCTGAGCAAAGTGCGACTTTCTCTGGTGCTTCACACACCAACAGCTCTGCATGTTTGATCGTTATGTTTGAAGATCTGATGAAAACTGTTCCAAAGGACGTCCCAGGCTTACAGCGACAGCCACACATAACATCCCTATGGACAAAGCTTTTTTACAATCTCTTGTACTCTGTCCTCCGGGAACTAGAACGTTTGTGTCCCTTTGGCAGCAATGAGCTCCTGAAAGTGTTGGTACTTGGTATCAACTGAATTGTGCAAGATTCAAAGAGGAAAGTGAAGACTTACTCGATGGACCTCCTGAGTTTGTGAATCCTCTTGTTTGATTACAGAGGTTTTTACAATGGTTCATACCATGGTATGATTGTTACGCTGAACTGAAAAGAGTCAAGTTGCATGGCATCTGTGAGACGCCCTGCTGCCGCAGCAGCACTCAAAGTACTGAGGCCCGGCCTCAGACCACGACGTGTCCGAGCGCGTCGTGTCCGAGTGCCCCGATCGTTTCCGAACAAACCCAGACGCGCGTCTAGCCTTCAAACATTGGCCTCTGAGAGCTGCCGAAGTGCTACACATGAATCTTTGGATCTCATTTGGTTGCCAAGAAAGGTCTTGCTTCGTTTCCTTTGTCTTCAGTGGACCTGTGGGTTTTCCGTTCCTTCTCTTTTCTTTTGTACTCGCCATGATCAGATCTAAGACACTCTTGGGTTACCGGTTGAACAAGGACACTCAATCCTTCGTGGACATGCAAGAGCTCTTCAGCGGCACGAATACAACACACAACACAACAACATGTGGTTCCAGGCTGCCAGGTGCCCTTGAGGATCTGTTGCACAGATGCAGCCTGCGGTGGCACCTCAAACAAAACTGAGCAAACCATGTTCCGCATGCCCCATGTCCTATCTAACGAATCAACTGGTGAGCACTCCGCCCACGATTCCAGTGTGACAAAAAGGCATTCAAAGCTTATTCCAAGTCCAAGGCCGAATCATCCGCACCTCTTGAAACCGAACTCTTGCTCTCTAAACTCTAAACACATCTAGAGACTATGCTCGTTGCAGAGGAATTGACAAAACATTCCTGCTGAAGGTGCTGCACTTCAAGTACCTGTTTGGTTTGTAGACCTGCTCGGCTTAGCTCTCCACTCGGTCTGGGGCTGCCAATGCTCATGGTCGTATCTGGAGGTGTTTCGGTGTCCACCTGTTCAACCTTCCAAAACAACCATGCTTGACATGGCAGTTAAGGCGGAGAGCTCGGCATGCTGAGTTTATATGAGTTCATGAAAAACTTCAGCATGCCTTGCTCTTCAAGCAGCCGAGGATATCCCAAGCTCAGTTCTTCTCAATTATAGTTACAGTAGTTCATAGAATTCATTAGAATTCTAATTGATCCATCTTGATCCTCTGCTGCCCCGTTTCCTTCTTCCCAACCTCCCAAGACTTCTCCGGGCTCTCCACCTGTGTTGGGTGACCAGGGATTCAAGAGGATTGAAAAGGATTGCACAAAGCAATTTACAGTAGCTGTTCTTCTGTGGAAAGAAGGACCTACTTGAACCTACCACAACAATTCACCACCCCACCTGTCAAAACAAATCAATGCAGCCAGAATTGCCTTCAGAATTCTCTCATGTCGTCTGCAGCAACACCGCTTCGACTGCTTGCTCCTCGCAGGCAATCAGAACAATTGTCCCCGTGCAGCTTTCCTCCCGCGTCAGTCCCTTTCCCCTTTTAAAGACCTTGGGTCAAGAAGCTATTAGAAACAAGTGCATCGCTTCTAGTAACAGGTGCCTCACTAGTAGTAACAAGAAGCTATTATTTTTGATTATTATTGATTTAATTCTAGTCAAGCGCCTTCACCCTCCACTGACCCTCTCGATTTCGGAGTCCCTGTTTCGGAGTCGCTTGTTCGGGGTCTTTTGGGAAGGATTTGGACCACACGTTCAGTAGGTACTTAGGGGAATCTGAATTGGAAGCTATTCGGCCTGGTGCAGTAAGAAGCAAGGTAAGCCGCCAATGTTAGTGCAAGACTTGCAAAGCCCTTTGTTACTAGTAGCGTCCTTGTTACTACTAGTAAGGCACTTGTTACTAGTAGCGATGCACTTGTTACTAGGTATGGCTCAAAATGGTGAATGGTGTGGCTCAAGAAAACCTCGTAGCCTCAGGTAGGCAGCAAAGGTCGGTAGCCCTGAGTATCCTCTTCACGTATGCGTTCCATCGTTGACGGAAGTCCCACCAGGGAGTCTTTGTCGAATGCCCGGACTCGGCTTGCTCGGATGCACTCGGCGCAAGGTTTGAGGCTCCTGCAAGTTGACTGGTGCACACTTCTAACGGATCAAAGAAACTAGGGCTCCATAGCGCCTGAGGCGTAGCCTAGCTGTTGAAGATTCTGCAAATATGGCCATCAAAGACGATCCAAGACAACTCATCACGCCATATAAAGCCATATACTTAAATATTAAAATGTCACAGAAGTCCTCGGCCTGGTACTTTCTCTGCCCAGGCTGCCTCCCGCAGCCGCAGGCCGCTGGGGAGGTCACTCACAGTGCCGCGGCCCCGCCTCCTGTGTTGGGGCAAGCCGACAGAGCTGACGCATGACACATGGTGACACAATGTGGATCCATGTGGTTCCGTGGTGTCTCGTCAACATCCTGTCGTACCAGTGTGGAAAACCCGACTCTGCCGTGCTGTCGCGAAAAGCAAACACACCCTCCAAGGCCCACCTCCGCATGCTGGCGCACCAAAAGAATGGCACAATCGTAGAGAGGATCAGCGCGATGCCTGCGGGTGGCAGGTTTGGAACATCCACATTGTGAAGCCAGAACTCATGAGGCAAGTAATTGCTATCATCTTAACTTTGGATAGAAGTAGTGTAAGTGCTATCATCTGAATCAGAGGTGCTCAACAGCTCATTTGGTTGACCTTCCCTACTTGAGCATCTTGTGGACCAAGTTCTTGTACCTGCGGCAAGTAGCGCATAGCTCCACAGGGGCTGCTCGCAGTTTGAAGGCGCCAGGGCAGTTGGCGCCGTCTGTGGATTGCAGAGTGCCTTGAAGGTCCATGGATACGTTGCACAATCTCGGCGTAGAGTGCTTGGTGCAATTGCATGTGGCATACTGCTGTTGATCGACAAGTCCTTCAGGGTCAGACTCGGGTGAGAAAATGGTCAGGCACATCAAAGGCCCACCAGGGTCGTTCAGAAGCAGTTGCAGAAAGTTGGACCTGCCTGACACCAAGCATTCACCATATCGCTGCATGTCTCATCCGGCAGCAGTCCTGGGACACACTTAACTTACAGTAAGTTGACAGGCTTGACTTGGCCACATCTGATGGAACTCCAAGGGTGATCTATGCGACTGTGATCTCCTTCTGGCGGCTCAAGTGCTATGCAAGGATTGGTCATGGAGAGTGTCATTGATGTGCTGGTGGTCGAAGTCATGGTAAAGGTGGACGTTGAAGCAGTCGCCGTGGGTGTTGCGGTCGTGATAGTGACCGTAGGTGGAACCTTGGTGATAGCACCATAACTTGCGACATCACACGATGGCTACAGAGTCATAGCTTTTCATTTCGTCTATCACAGGATGTAATTACTGTTGCTGGAAAACCTCCTAATTCTGGCATATCCTCCCCCTTCAAGGGATGGCCGATGGACTGCAATGCTTTCCAGAATTTGGTGCCACATAAACTGCAGGTTTGATGCAACTCTTCTGGATAACCCTGAAGCAGATTCAGCAGAGGCACCGTCGCTACAGCGCTCGGGGGAGTAGCTCCTTCAGGTGGAAGCTCCTAGAGAGGTTGAGCAAATCAAGACAGAAAGCTGTTGGTGTCGAGTGCTTGCATCCCTTCAAAAGGAACATGTCAACTGTCAAATCCTTTTCTCCAAATGAAGGTAAGTGCACTGTGCATGAAAGGTAAGTACACTGTGCTCCGCAGCTCTTCAACTTCTTGAGAAAAGCTGAAGACGAACTGCATTAAGCTTCAGCTCGAGGGGGCTTTCCCTGGAATCCATTTATTTGATACGTACATATATATATATATGCTGTATATATATTATGTGTATATATATATATGGTTAAATTATTTATATGCGTTTCGTCCTGAGCCACAAAATCATCGGGCAAAAGCCCTTTCTCTTTGGCTTGCTGCACTTCGGTGCGGACAAACCAGGCCGCCTAGAATGTAGAAGCAACTCGGCGTGGCCAAGGCAGTAAATTAGCATTATTTTTCATAACATGTTTCATGACATGTGTATACATGTGTCATAACATTCTGACATTCTGATGAACTTTCCTGTCAAGACCTGTTGAAAGGAACAAACCCGACTTCACGCCTGATCAGCAGGCCAAAGCCAAAGGCAATTTGAGAAGAGGCCATGCGAGGAGTACCATTGCTTCACAACCCAGTCCTTCGGCCACACGGGAGAGCCCGACGACGGCCCGAAAGGTCGAGTGACGACCCCGTGTTCTTAGAGCTGACATGTGTTCGAGTCGCAGTCCTGAGTATCAAGGAAGCACGTGTCACATTGATCTTCCGTACAAATCCTGCATTCTTCCCAAACTCTCAAGTAGAGGCACCCGACCTCAAGCCACGCAAAGAAATCACCAAGACAGAAACCAAAGGTGCCAGTGATTGCTGCCAGGCAACATTTACACAAACTTCTGGCATTGGATAAATACCTCATTGTGCATCAGTTTGATGCAGCTGTATAGGGTATTTAAACTGACCATACTATTGGACGCCACCCTTCCAAAGACCCCGGCTGGCCGGAACTAACTCGAACGCCTTTTGGAAGAAAAACGAAGTGTTTGGTCTTTATGGGGTGCCAGGCAGGGTAGGCTACTAGGCTGAGTAGGTGAGCTACTGTCACTAGTAAGCAGCGCGGCAGGGCTTGGACATGCTTGGACGCAGAAGAGGGCCCAGACTTAATGATTTGGTTCCTAGATGACCATTCTTCCTTTTTAAGTTGTTTCTACTAGCGATGGCCTCCAACTTACTAGAGATTTTTGGGGAAACTTGACTTAAATGTGTCGTACTGTAGAAGTCATAGCAAGTGAGATATGCCTGAAACGAACTGCCTGTCTGTTTGTCTCGTCAACCCTGTTTCCTTTCGCGCCACCATTTGGAGCGAGTGGCTAAGAGCACCTGGCCGCACGGTCATGGCACCACGACGTTCCAGACCAGCAGCATACGATAAAGTGGAGATCTTCCCAGTCTCCATGTCTAAATGATCCTTAGAAATATCAGAAAATGACTCTGAGATCTCCCATGTGAAATGGCCAGACTTCTATGGCGATCCCAAAAAAGTTCCCAAAGAGCCAAGATTCAATTCGGGCTTGCGTCTCCGGCCCGGAGATCGACCAATAGACCTGCTGAAAAAGCCGAGTCAAATTACCTCTGTACGGCAATCCAGGCCCTGGATTCGGTGGCACCGCCAGCCCTGACGGAAGATCACCTTCCAGAAATTCGTGTAGACTCCGCACGTTTTCATCCGCCAAGTTGTCGTTGGGTCCGAGGTGCAACAAATCCGGGCGAAGGATCAGCTCCAATCGCCAACGAGCGGCCGTGGGAGGCCGTCGAACCCACAGTAGGCCACCATCGCCGGTGCGTTGTGCTAAGAGGACTTCGCCCCATTCAGTCAAGTTCGCCAAAGCAGCAGACTGGGACGTGGGGTTCTCAGAAGCTGCCTGGAGGGCAGCGGAAGCAGTCCAGGAACGGAAGTGGAGAGCATCAGTCCAGTAAACAGTGCCATCACTGGCTAACAGGAGTGGAGCTCCTGATGCATCTGGTTTGCTGCTTTCGATAGTTGCACCAGGCACCTGAAGCCAAGGCCCAACATGAGAAGGTTCTCGGGGTGGAATTGATGAAAGACTTGCAATCCACAGCTTCTTGGTCACCAGTGACGCAAAGAGAATCACGGCCGTTGAGTCCTGCTGTGTCCAAGCAATTGCCCCATCTTCACCGTGAGAGCCCAAGCTTGGGCCGTTCCCAGTGACATTCAGTAGCTCAGACACATTGGCATCTCCAGGTAAGACTGCGAGCTCACGGCGTTGGGTTTTGTCCATCCAGGAGCGGAGCAGCCGGCCACCTTCCAGCCAAAGAAGCTCATGTGTGTCTGGAAAGAAAAGCATATCACTGATACCACCATTGGCCGGAGGAAGAGGTGCGCTGTTCCCAGCAATTCCAGAGTCAGGTAAAACCATGGTGGAGCAGTTGCTCGAGGTCCAAAAGAAGTCTGCGCCATTGAGGTCAGTCCAGAGGACCCAGGAAGGCTCCGAGGTGACTTCCACGAAAAATGCAAGAAACACAACACAGCGAAGCAGACAGTGAAGCTGACAGCGAAGCTGTGTGGAAAAAGTCATAAGCCAAACACAGCTGGAAGGAACATCCAGCAAAAAGCGAGGGGCAAGGACAACGCCATGCCGCCAAAAAAGCTGCCTATGATCTACAGGTTCAAAGCAAAGAGTGGACTTGAAGGAGAATATCATAGAATATCCACCCACATGTCGCATCCATGTCGGGACACCCAAAGAACTTTCGCTTTTGACTTGAAAGTCGTTGTTGGTAAGTTAAAAAGGATATGAGCAACTGATAGAGGAACTAATCTCGAGCCGATTTTAGAGTCACAACATCTTGACTAGCTGGCGATTCTGACAGTGCGCAAACTGCCTTCAGCGCATTAGATCAACACCAATCAAGGCTTTCAACCAAGGCTACGTACAGCATCCGACATGGCCTTTTCTACGCGATGCAATATCAACAAAGCAAGGAGCATGGAATGGTGATTCATGGATAGAGTTAGGAAGAATCGAACCAAACATGTCAAAATGCTGCTTGAATGGTGATCGGAATGCAGTGCTCAACAATGCGAACTGCTCAAAGTGAAACGCTTGCCGGCAAATCTATGAGGGCAAGACCTTGGAAAGCGGACGCGGATTTTACGTGAACGATCTTGGCAAACTGGGGAACTGGCCGGACCAACTAAGAGGACTTCGACTGCATGTTGGTCATGACCTTATTGCTCAAACAGGATCTCACTCAGATCTCAGCCCGAGCAGTGCATGGACAACTGCGACATACCACGAACCCGAACCTGGTCACCACCTTTGGATAGGCCAGGTGACTGTAAATGTACATCCAATTGGCTGGCCGTCCAACGGGTCCAAGTCCACCTGGCTAAACTTGATAACTTGACATGCCAAAAATAAGCCCTTTGCCGGTGTGCCACATGCTCAGCTACAAAATCTCACCTGTTGCTCCCCAGCAAAGGGACGAGTAAAGCTTGCAGAGAGGCCACCTGCGCAAAGGAACGCACTAGCAGAAGGCCATGACCCTCAACCTGCTTCCCTCAGCAGACCGTGCGTCTCCCAAAAATCACATTTTTTTCGCACGACAAAGACCTACGAGTAGCTGGCGTCTTTGGCCAGAAAAGCTCTACAAACCTTCTAACAAATTCTTGAAGCTTTTGCGATTGAGTCCAAACGCCATCTTGGTCATCCAAAGAGCTTCCAGACTCCTTCCTGGAAGATCCCATGTCCTTGTAGCACAATGCGCCGATCCGAGGAGATAGGATTCTTGTATGGACTTACTGCGTGTAGCTGGTCCCCGGAGAAAAGTAGCATCCGCCCAGGAAGGTAAACGACATCTTCATAGGGCAAGTGGCTCACGAGCTGCTGATATGCTTGTCCAGTTCTTGGAAGCTCTTGGCCCTGCACGCAGGAGAGTCTGCTCGCTTCTTTAGAGACTTGCTTGAAGGCTTTGGATTATGAAGAACCATCTTATTATCATCAATATACCAACTTATTAATTATCCGTGAACCTTCATGAGTTCATGTTTCGTCGATGCATTTGGGAAAAGGAATGTTTGAAATGAGTACAAACTGACCAAAGTCAGTACATGGCCTGTTGGCTGAGCAGCTTCCCGCTGGGCTTGTCCAGAAAAGCATCGAAGCAGCGCAAACCTGCACCACCACTGGGCACTTGGATGGGCAGTGTGAAGGTCAAAGTCTGCGCAAAGGGCTGCTGCTCTTTGGGGACGTAGGAC
The DNA here is from genome assembly GCA_963970005.1 of Durusdinium trenchii. NCBI lineage: Eukaryota > Dinophyceae > Suessiales > Symbiodiniaceae > Durusdinium > Durusdinium trenchii. The sequence continues at coordinate 151,258 of CAXAMN010023917.1, read as the reverse complement.
ATGAATTGCCTCAGATCAAAACAATGACTTTGGGTGGAGTAGGACATGATCGGGATTTCACAACTCCCGGAAATCCGGCAGAAGAAGGGTTCAAAGAAATCCGGTGAAGAAGGTGAAGCGATGCAGCCAGCAAAATGCAGTTATCACCAAGCATGAGCTTCTGCAAAGCCAGTGCAAACAGCCTGTAATCCATCAGCATCCATCAGCCATCAGCCTCTATATAATACAATATAGTATTATATAACTACTCTATCAGCTGATGAAAACACGTGAAAAAAAAAGGATCCTATCACTTGCGTAGCTCTCCCAGTTATCCTATCTGATCTGTTCCAAGACCTATATATCCTGAACCTGTCTGAGAACCTCTCCGTTTCCCACTCCGAGCCGCTGGTCACGGTGGGGCGGCGCCACTTTCAGCGCCAAGTCTCGAAACTCGGAGGGCAAAGCGTCCAAGGAATCACCCCGGTGCATCTTGATATATGGATATGACATCCATTCCACAGGATCTGAGACCTGTCAATCTTAGAAAAATATAAAACCTCGTTTCCAATGACGGCGAGCGCAAAAAGTGAAGCAAGTGAACTGCAGGCAGTGCATATTACAAACAAAGATTACAAAGAAATACAAAGAACATTAGAAACAAGAAGCTACTAGGAACAAGTGCATCGCTTCTAGTAACAAGTGCCTTACTAGTAGTAACAAGGTTCGCTATTAGAAACAAGAAGCAGTCTTCCATGCAATCAGGATGCTATTAGGTTGGAGGCTTTGGGCCCGCCTCCTCTGCCAGCTTCCTCCGCACTGTGTCCAGAAGCCATCCGAAACGTGACTCAATCATGTCTTTCATGCCTTCGTGGTGGCGTTGGGTGGCGTTCTCGTGTTCGCCATAAGCAGGGCAGTGACCACTGTAGATCGTGCTGGGACCATAGATGTAGGAGCCAAGTTTTCCCAGCTGCCGCTTCACCTGTGGCGAATATCTTGATAAATCCGTGTCACTTTCTTCAAGTAGAGGCACAAAGTACCAGTTGGTATCATCCTCAGACAGATTCCGAAGTATGTCTTGCACCTGCGACTCATTCAGCGTGTCGAGCAAGATCGGTGTCTTTCTCCCTGGCTGGAAGTTTTGGGACTTGCAGCCAACAAACAGGATGAGTAGGATCCACTCCCACACAGGATCCATTGGTCAATTCGGTGGTCCATATGAGTATTCTTGGAGTCAAAATGTTGATATCCAACTGTCCACCATTCCACCATCATGCTGAGGCCTGCTTTTGCAGTGAAACATTTGTGAGGACTACTCTTGATATGAGCTTTTGGCTTC
>CAXAMN010023917.1:131856-149930 GCA_963970005.1 Durusdinium trenchii | reverse complement strand
CACCTACTGGCAATGGCCTCCACCTAAAAGCGATGGCCTCCAACCTAATAGCAATGGCCTCCAACCTAGTAGCGATGGCCTCCCACCTAATAGCGATGGCCTCCAACCTAGTAGCGATGGCCTCCAACCTACAGTACTAGCAATGGCCTCCAGCTCCCTACATTTCATTTAAGAATTCCCAGGGACCCTCAGGGGAGGCATTTACATTGCACTGGTTGTTTTTGTGCGTTTCTGTGGCTTTCGTTTTCGACCAGTCCAAACTTGTCCAGGACACTGGGACTGGAAGAAGTCTTCCAGCTGACCGCCCTTCGCACACTGGAAAGCACCTGGCCATCTCTGAAAATTGAAACGAACGTGTCCTGTGAACCACAGCAATGTATTTTTTTAATTGTTTGCCACATCCGAGAAAAGTGACTCACACGTGTGTCGAACTGGCCATTTGTCAGAATGGAGCACCTCAGCAGAACACTTCTTTCTACTCATTTGTTTACCACGCTTCAATCTCCAGACTGCTAGCATGAGTCGCAACTCCAAACACTCGCGCCAGAAGACATGCGGAAGAATGTGAATATCAATTGACAGGAGAGCTTGCTTACTTGGTTGTGACTTGTTGAACATGGGGCCAAACTTCTTGTAGCACAGCTTCTCGAACTTCTCTTCGTCGTCACAGCATTCCTGGAATGTCTCGCTCAAAAGTTAAGTTTCCCTAAAAATCTAGGAACCAAATGAATATATATATATATAGTTGAATAGTGCGTGATAGTGCGAGCGCTTCTTCAAAGAAGCGTGAGCTATCCTGCGTCCATATGTAGGAGCGTTCTTGTCTCTACTAGCTACCTCTACCTACTACCTCTACGGCCTACCCCCCTCCATGAAATACAAAAAAGAAGTTCTTGGGATGCCAACATTGCCATCTGCCATGTTCTCATCTGGGGCCATTGGATTGGAAGAGGCAGCACCTTGGCAACACAGAATGGCAAAGAGGTGTGACCAATGAATATCGGCAGGTTCACCACTGCAACTTAGTCATGGACTCACCTTGACGCCGTTTCCACCCCTAGGAGGATACGCAAAGATCTCAAGATCACAAGAGTCAACATGTGTCACGGCCATTCCACTGGCATGGCTGGGGTCCTGGTGGCCTGCTGGCTTCGCGTTTAATTGAGGCCATCACGTCAGGTCATTCACGCTGTTAATCTGTGGGTTGAGCACCACAGGCTTCCTGGAAGACAAAAAAAAAACTCGGCCAGATGGTCTAGTCCAAAACACCGGCGTCCGCTGTGTAGTCCGTGTGGCTTCCCAAAGGCCAAGGCACGAGGCAGGTTCAGCACCAACAGCAGGAACAGCAGGCACCGGCGCTGCGGGCGCCCTGACTCAAGTTCTTTTAAGAACGATTTCAGAACGCATCACTGGGAGTATCGCAGTACTTTTCAATTCGTGTATTGAGAGCCCAGCACAGGGGCTGCTGCGGGTGCTGCGGGTGCTGCAGGTGCCGGAGACGCCGCTGTTGCTTCTGGCAATTGGTTGAAGGCTCCGTTGCTGTAGAGTCCAGCTTTCACCTAAGAAAAAGTAAGTTCTTGCGCTTCGTATATTTCATCTGGTCTCCAAGGTGTCAAAAAAAGGAAAGTGTTCAAGAAGCGCTCTGCGCTGCAACATCGTGAACTGTTGGAGTGCCTGCACATCCTTCAAGGCGGAGTGAGAAGCCTGCTGTTTGAGCAGCATCGCACCCAGCAATTTATAAACCAAAAGGTTCTACCGTAGATATAAGACGACTCAATCAAACTCCTTCAAGCCCTTGTGTCAGCCTATCTAGGCAGCATGTTGACCTATTTTGACAGCGATGATGAGAAAGCACGAAAGAGGCTTGCCTGGCTGCTGAAATTTAAGCAAGCGATGCCAACCAAAGCAAATACCTGCAGGACATCAATGTTCGAACTTGGTGAGGAGAGAAAGTCTCAGGCTCTCAGATCACGAAGCGCAAAGACTAAGCCTCTGAGATCCCAACTGCCATAGCAATCATGCCATGTCGCATTGCACGGCACGCCTGTCGTTTTATGCCGTATCCAGTACCAAGCCAACTGCTGACAACGGGACTTTGCCTAGCATGTCAGTATTTCTACCTTGGAATTGAGAATCTGATTTTGCGAGGCACTCTTTCATCAGCCTTGATTCATGAACATTGGGTAGCATGAGGCCTGAATCGGCTGAAGGTCCTGCTGGACATCACTATCAGCTTCAAGGTCCTGCAACACATGTGAACTTCTGTGGGGTGGCCCTACTGGATGACGGATCCCAATTATCCCAGCCGGTTGCAAATCTGAGCACTTCCTGGTCTGAGTAGCACTCAGGAGCCAAGTGCTCCATTTCGTTGTTGTAGACCGGATACATGGCAAAGACGCTAGCACCTGGAGCAACAAACGCAAAAATCATGGTTGCTTCTGGTTGCTCCTGGCAACCACACTCCACACTTAAAGTGTAAAACAGAAGTTGTCCTTCCAGCAAAGCAATCAGATCAGGGTTCAAAAGTTCATCCCACGGCACCTCCCAATAGGTTTCTTTGCACGGCTTGAGCCACACAGTTGGCGGCCACACTCCAACATTCCGCCGTTTGCAGCATCGTTGTGTCAAGCCGGCGCGTTTGTGCATGGGTGCACCCAATTGGATGTCTTTTTGGGAAATCGACGAGGGTAAAAGTGCATAGGAGGCGACAGCTGACGACAGAGCATCCAATTTTGAGCAACAGCTTGATCAAAGTCTGAAGCTGGCGATTAGTGGCTAATTCAAGCATGTCAGACCAGCAAATACCTCTTGGCGGTATGCTGACTCTATGGGATCACTGTTTTCGTTTTAGCTTCTTGGACCCCTCTCGTCAGCTCCACCCCAAGAAGCAATGTGGCATCATGCGAATCATTCTGGGCGCCCTATTCACCATCTCACCTGCCACAGTAACCAACTGCCAGAGATACAGTACTTTAAGATACTTTTGCTGCGATATCCTAGGAGCAAGGACGCTACTAGGGGGCTCCTGGCATCGCTACTAGTAACAAGAAGCTACCCGGGGCTCCTGGCCCTACTACTAGGAGCAAGAAGCTACTAGGAGCAAAGGGCATCGCTACTAGGAGCAAAGGACGCTACTAACTTCTTCCGAAGCTCGTTGAGTCGGACGGTCCGCCTTCGTAGGACCCAGGAAGCACCCCGGGGCCCGACGGGTACACGTGGCCAAGGATAGCGTGGACCAAGGCTTCGACCAGGTTGATATTTGGGTCGCATGGCCCAGCTACCGTAGTACCACCTAGGCATGACATGGCAGCAGCACCAGCAGCTTGCTTGGCTTTGCTACCTACTCATATCACATATCAATACATTGACATATTATCATACTTACTCAAGACCTCTTCAACTTACTCAATGCTACATCTGGTTCAACTGACACGTCAACCAACAAAAGTCCCGGATTGCAGCACTGGTGCATCGGGCCAGGGACGGTTTGCTTGTTGAAGTCTCGCTTTCCTGGGCAGTCTTCAAAGCTAAGGACTGCTGTCTCTCATGTGGTTTTCAGAAGGTGGAATGTTTCAGCATGTTTGCAACTCTCAACAATCAGGGTGGCTTCGGTTGCGCATTGGCTCCCCTTGCCCTGACTTGTACATTGTACTTTTCGAAATCAGCTGAGCATCGAAGCGGATCCCGATTCCGAGGTCTGATCCCCTTCCGAGAACGAGCTTTGATTCGGTAGACCAAAGTGTCCTGGCGGGCAATTTCAAGAAAGTCCGACTTAGACACAGTCGCTTTCCAACAGCAAAGCCTATGGAACTGAATGCGTATGGAGAGGAATTGAGTGAGAGGTGAGTATTCCAATCACTCCAGCCAATATCTCCATGCCTTCGTTTATTCCAGATTTGGTTTTGTGCCTCCGGTTTGTCTGTCCTATCGTTGGGAGCCTTCAACCAAAGGAGGTCGTCTCCTTTTCCAAGTACCAGGGCTCTTTGTGGGCTGCAGCCAACTCAGTTTGTGCTTGGGTTGTGCCTGGATTGTTTTGGTAAGGATTCGCCCAGTTTACAGAGATACTACATGGGGCCACAGAATCTCTTGTTACGATCGCTACAGAGTCTCTTTAGCTCGGTGGGGGGGTTTCCATGGTTTGATCTACGACGCGATGGGAGCTCGTCCTCAGGATCTTCCAACAGTGGCGATGGGCCCGAAGGCTTCTTGCCGTGCGAAGCCACGACTCTGGGGCTCTCCTCGCGGCAATCTCAGACAAGCGATGCCCGTTGTTACTAGTAGCCTTCTTGTTCCTAGTAGTAAGGCCAGGAGCCCCTAGTAGCCTCTTTGCTCCTAGTAGCGATGCCAGGAGCCCTAGAAGATCACAGGAACCCTTTCAAGAAATTGCGAATCTGAGCGAGCCTCTGCAACTCATCCGTGTGTTTGTCGTATTGGTCAAGGTTGCTACTGGGTTTGTCATACCCTTCTGAAACCACTCCTGGAAGACAAAGACTGTAGTTTTCCGGTGTTGAAGATATTTTTATCTTGCAAGATTTCCGGAGTCCAAAGAAAAGATCGCTTTAGATCGGACTAGCATATATACAAGATCGGACTTAGCGGCTTTCGGCTTTCCCACTCCTCGCCGTAGATCGATTCAGCTCTCGAAGTCTTGACCTCCTCCGCCACGACCACTCCATCCTCGTCCAGCGGTGGCAACTCCACATCCTTCAGGGGATCATCGGTACCTTGAAGACCATGTTCAACACCAAAAAAAATGAATAGATAGTGAATAGAAGAAAACTTGAACATGATTCTGAAAACCTATCTGTTGGTTTATGTACCTGCGAACCTCAAGCGTCAAATGATGCTGCATAGTATGGATTTACAGCAAAACAATGTGTATGTATATGAGATTTGAAGCAAAAAAAAAACGTTTGTTTGATTTACTGTAAGAACTCAAAAACAAGAAGCAGGCTCTGAGAACCTGAGGCTTCGTTATCCAAAGCCAGGCCACGGATGTATTTGCGTTTTTTCTTATATCTCAACGGCTCAGCATAGCGCTCGGGCCAAATACCGCCTCCAGATTCAATAAAGTATGCCAAAGTATCTTGTAACGCAGGCTCCTCCTCAATGCCATGCCTGGAACAAGCAAGAAAGGCTCAAAGAACGGGATCCTTTCTCAACACTCTACCTCTCACTGTTAAAACCCAAGACGTTGGTTTGTCATAAGAACCACCAAGCTGATCAAGCTGGCTCCTAGTTGCTCGAAGCAGAAATCATAGAGCATCACCAGTTGTTTAGATGTCGGCCGCCGCTCCGAGCGTACGTTGGGTCGGTGCACACCCTTCAACAACCACTGGCAGAGCGCTCGAAGGTAGCCAGCATCAAGCTTATTTCTGGAGTGCAAGAAGAGCAATCCTTCAAATGGATCCACCAGTTGATCTACATCCTGGGCAAAGTCATCAAGCTTGATCTTTACACATCTTTACACTCTCTTGCAGGCAGCTTTCTGAACTCAAGAAAGAGGATTCAACTGCATGCTCAAGAGCGGGTTATGTTTTCGGCTTTGTCAGGTTCATCTACGATTGGCAAGGGCGACCTGAAGACCCTCGAACACAGAAAAACTACACGAGCACATGGTATCGTCCCAGCCTTTCTGTTACAGTTCAAAAGCTTCAGGCTTCTGCCCCTTCCTAAAGAGCCTAAATTCTTTGACATCCGGGAACGTGCTACTAGTGGCGTCCTTGTTCCTAGTAGTACGGCCAGGAGCCCCTAGTAGCGTCCTTTGCTCCTAGTAGTAAGGCCAGGAGCCCCTAGTAGCTTCTTTGCTCCTAGTAGCTTCATCTCATGTGCATTACTAGAGGTCCAGAGTTGGATGGACCACACGTCCCAGTCACTTCGGCCGTGCGGAACTTTGCGACACGCGCCATGAACTCCTCGAGGCAAAGGTCCTCGTGGGCAGCGCTACTCGCAGAAACCATGTCTGGTTATGGTTTACCAGTTAAAACGACCAGATGGTGACCGTGATTGTCACGGCTCTCAAGAATAGGACAGAAATGGGTTGGAGGCCATCCTGATTAGGTTGGAGGCCATCGCTCTTAGGTTGGAGGTCATCGCTCTTAGGTTGGAGGCCATTCCCATTAGGTTGGAGGCCATTGCTAGTAGGTTGGAGATGGAAAGAAATGGATTGATTGAATCAGGTTCTTGGGCATCGTGGTTGTGTCAAAACATCGCAGTGAGGTCGGTCACAGGAGGGCGTCCTCATACGGCTGCCAGGAGTACTCCAACTGCGGAAAGGCCTCATTCGTTCAAGATGAGACTCTGTGGCTCCTATCCTCCAAGGTGCCTGGATGTTATCCAGAAGCTCCTGCACATTGATGGTATCCACCTTCGCACAGTCTTCCAGCACAGCACAGCGTAAACAAACACGGTATTATTCGGCGCTATCTTCAGATGAACTTCTGGGCTTCTGGGCGAAGGCAGTTAAAACGTGCACGTAGAAACCCTCGAAAAAATCCACATTCAGCGCCTCGAAACGTGCACGTTGGTTGAGCATCTTCAAGAGCTCCGGTGGACCTCAAACAGTCAAAAGCGAAGAAAAGTCACAAGCAAATTGATTGAGGTGCTAAGCTGTGAAAAAACAAAAGAAAATCTACAATATCATGATGATGCTCAAGGAATTGTCAGCGAACGATGATCTGTCTTGATCTCAGCTCGTTCAATTGAGTCCTGGACAAGCTCGCAGCACACCCAAAGCACCGGTGGTTGCGCAGAGATATCGCAACCTCTTATGACCGATTCCAAGAAGGCCAGTGCACATTGGATGCTTTTCCATTTGAAGGCCAGTGTTTGCTTTTTAGTTTGCATGGTTTGAAAAGAAATGACAGGTGGTGCTTGCCCAGCTACATTCCGTGGAAAGGTTCAATTAGATAAAGCATGATTGAGCTGCTTGAGTTTTTGGCCTGAACTCCTTAATCTCGCTCGCCACAGTTCGCATCAACTGAGCAATCACCTCGGATAGTGGTGCTATGCAAGAAAAAACGTGCATAGTCTTGGCAATCGCTTCTCCGAAACCTTCAAACATCGTCCATACATCGTACATACAGTGCTGTATGTTTGAAAACACTTCAAGCAAATGTCAGGGCATGTGTCACACAATAAATGCCTTTCCAAAGAAATTCAAGCAAGGAAAGGACGAAAGCTCTTCTTCAAGAAAGTGTGACGGTTTTGTGTTTGTTCATCCTTTTACACTTTAGGCACTGAGGCCGTGGCCGTTGGATTGCCAATATTATAGCGTGCCAGTGCTTGAAGTGTTAAGGCCACCTCCTCTGCGTACATCGACCTGCGGGTCTTTGGGGTTAGTAGCGTCCTTGCTCATAGAAAGAATGCTCCGTTCGTAGCGATGCCAGGAGCTTCTAGCGTCCTTGCTCCTAAAAGTCGACTTCATCAGCAAAGAAAGTCCTAGCTAATTACTTCGGTTCGGTGCCTTGCGAAAAAAGACATGCTTCTGTGACAACTTGGATCGTCATCAAGTCATGGGTATGCACCAAACATTGAGACTTCGAGGTTTGGGCACTAAATCCTACCCGATTTGGCCTCCTCCGCGGCTCCGTGTCGTTTCGTTTCTTCTCTGCCTCGAGAGCCGGACGATGCTGTGGAGCAGCTCTACGTACAAGGCACGCGGGCGCAGATCTGCTGCCTGGCGAAAGCTGAATGTCAACTCAAAGGACCCCAAATCGAACAAACGATTACAAAAGTAATAATGTATCAAGCGATACTACCTACTATCTTGATCTAACTTGTTTTTCTCTTGTGGTACGAGGGTAGGGAGGTAGCTGCTCGTAGGTAGAGGTAGCTCACAACGAGGTACTAAATGCAGGAGGCAAAAGGCTCGGCTTCTTTGCATGATTGATCTGGTGTCTAGCTTTTGGGACCTTTCTTGTGTTCTTCCTTTCTTTTTTCCCTTCCTTTTCATGACATGCCTTTAGTGATTTGTTGGGCTGAAGAGTGACAGCAAGCTCAAGTGTTTCACCTGCTCATTCATTCAAGTCAATATGCTTCGACTGCTGTTTCCAGACAGCGAAAAAAAAAGATAAAGTGGTGGGATCGGATGTGATAGGATCGTTCCGGGTGAGTTTTCATTGATGCTATAGATGTTATATAGATGCCTTCAAGACATTCATATGTGTAGCCTGCAAAAAGCTCCTTGTTCAGTCTCATGCCACCACTTTAGGGGAGATCCCAGTGCTTTCCACAGTCTTGGACAGGCTTCAGCTTGGAGGGGATGCATCCCTGTTGTTAGTTATGATGTCATATGATTATCGTGTAGCGTTTGATCATAAGTGAACTCTGTGAACGATGAGATACAATAAGAGTACCTGAAATGTTGAGCCCCTGAGCAGCTCGATAAACATCACATGCCACGGCTGTGACACGGCTGTACCACGACTGTGCCATGGCTGTGCCACATGACCTCATAGACGGCCAAAAGGTCCAGGACATGCTTCGTCGCCATCTTGGAGGTCTTGGCCTTAGGATGTCTCGACTCAGAGTCCGGTGTCAAAATCAATTCGTTAGGTAGTTTGGAGGCTTTCTTTGGATCATCTTTGAGCGAGGCCTTTGACATGTGTGTTTGACAATGTGAAAGATCGTAGCTTTAAACATCTGCACAAGAAACTGTTCAGCAAATTGAAAGGGCTGCTTAGATCTCATCTAGGCAAACACGGGGTACAAGTAAATGAGGCCGGTTGACACTCAAAGCTTCAGCGAGGCATAGGAGAAGGGACTCGTTGGCCACCTGAAGCACTCGGACTCCGGCTCCGATCACGAAAATCATCGGAGAAGGAAGCCAGCTTTTTTGGCTTCAGCGACGGTCTAGAGTCTAAGCCGTCTAAGCCTGTCTAAGCCGGACAAATCATGTGTCATCAGTTCTTTTCTGTTTGGCCAGGGCCCCCTTGCACTCGCTTCTGTGAAAGACTGGAGGATGTGAACCTCGGTTTCTCCGCAGCCACACAGGTGCACTTGTGCGCGAGTGGCGACTCCAAGTCAAGCGCAGCATCCCAGTAGTTCAAGCTGTCGGCAGTCTCCTGGGTCACTCCAGTCACTTGCTTTTCAACAAAGAAGAGTCCTCAAATAGCGCCCTTCTACCTCCGTCTTTATACCAGTCTCCATCCAATGGTTCGGGTTTTCATGTATTTTTTTCCGGCATCAGCTATACTGCCGGACTGAAAGATAGAATGCCTGCATGTATAGTGCTCCAACACTTAGAATGTCTACGGTGATTTTAACACTTAGAATGCCTGCATGCTATCTTTCTGTCCGGCTGTGGTCATAATGCTTTTATATGTGTATATATGTGCTCAGAAGAATTGACATATGCCAGCATTTCAGTCTTGCACAAAACTCAGATCATCTCAGATCCACAGAAAGGCCCAACTAATGTACATACAAAGGGCACACATTGCAGTCTCCTTTGTTTTTGAGACACCCATGCAAGAAGTCTTCTCGCAAACCTTTTTGTTCCCCTCTTTCCTTTTGCTTTGTCCTCAAACTTGCACACATGAATTCGATTCCTGTCAGGCTTGAACCATAAATAAGTGCTCATAATACATAAACACACATATACACTTAGAATGCCCGTCAGGATCTCGGATTTTTGCCTCGACTTCGGGATTTTGTTGCGTCCAGGTCCATACCCAACCAACAACTGAATGATATTGAATGTATAGATAGATAAACTCATAAACTGTTTATATATAATTATTGAGGATTTCCTTGACCAAATAGAAAGATACCAAGCAACCAACATTCTATCACACTTAGAATGCCAGCACCTGGAACGCTGATCTGTACAAATTCAACCCAGTAGAGTCTGGAGTCTGAGCAATATATATATATATATAGCTCTAGCAGCATCCACATCCAATTCCTGATCCAACAAAAACTGTGTGTATATACATATATATGTGCCTTTACGCCAAAAAGTCAAGAGACAGAAAAGCTATCTGAACTATTGGACGCAGAACCTTTGGAATGGAATGCAGATTGGGTCACAAATTCACAGCAGCAGAGCCGTTGGGCTTTTTGCCCGGTGGCGTCCATGAAGCAAGAACATGCGAAACACTCGTTGTGATCAATGAGTTCTTTCGCAACCAAAATCCTCTCCAGAAGCTAGCTGTGTGTAGATTTGTTTTGCAGTCAACCTTTAAACACATAGAATGCCGCTCATTGCTACATGAACAGAATCAATCTCTGCTGGTTTGATCTACATGCATTCATCGGCATATGCTATCATTCAAGTGAATCATCTGAACACAGGAAAGGCGTTTGAACAAAAGCTTAACACATGGAAACAAATCACAAAAAAACACAATCCAAGTGTTCACACTTAGAATGCCGGTGTGTGGATTGGATGGGCCACACAAGGTGCATCAAAGATCCCAAGCACCTCCAAGCCCACTGCATTCTGCGTTCAAAGCTTGTCTAGATTCAGCTCAGCGTGCTTGAGCTTCTCTAGTTGTCGGATCCTTGGCTTAGAAGCTTCACTATATATAATAACATATATATATATATATACATAGTTATAAAACATGTTTTGCTTCCATTGTTGGGAATGCTTTTGACGCCTTAAACAAACACACCCACTTGGAATGTCCTACCCTTACCATCCCTGTCACCTTCCTCCTCAGTTTCCCTATAGCCTCTATATATACACAACAAGAAAATGCACTCTGGACTTAAGAAAAGAAAGCTTCCAGATAGACTCGCGCGGAAATCGGTCGATGTAGGCATTCAAGATACCCTTCAAGCATTGCACCAGCGCCTCAATCTCTGATCGGCCCGTTGTGCCTCCCCAGGAGAAGCTCAATCCCTGGTGAACTTCTGGCACAAAGCCTTGCCAGCATCTTGTAGTGCTATGGCAACCTATGCAAATGCCAGTCACAGACGTGGGGATATCAGTCAAATTGTGGCGAGCAAGAGTTTGGTAGGCATCTCGGTGCATGAAAGTCTTGATGCGCTTGTGACGTGGCAGCTCCTCACTGATCTCCTTCTCATCTTCAGTCATGAGCAAAAGCTCCAGATCGGCGTCCTCCTTCTCTGCCCGCTCCATCTCCATCTGCTCAAGGTCTGAAGGATTATCTTCCTGCTCCTTCTCCTCCTCCACGACCTCCTCCAAATCTGCAGGCTCAGCAGGGACCAAGCTTAAATCCAGAATTGCTGCGCTGAGAAAATCAGGTGCGTCAGCTTCGCGAACCGGAATGCCCTTCAACGCAACCAACTGGCGAGAATCTCCGTTCCCTGCTTGCAGCTTCAGCTTCGAGGCATCAGTGTCAGGCTTGAGGATGACAAACACCTCTTTCTGTACCCGCTGCAGGCTCGCAGGGTCAATCGTATGCAATACCTGCTGCCGGTGCTTCTTGTTGAAAAACATGTACTTCTCCTGGGTGTGCTCTTTCCACTGCTCAAATTTCTTTCTTTGAGCTGGTGCAAGCTCACCGTCTGACCTCCTGGCCATTTTGATGTCCCATGCATGGGCTTCCCTCGCCCACCTCATCAGCTGCCGCGATACTGGACCTGAAATCCATTCAGGCAAAACCTGCCTTGTGCTGGGTGTGTCATCCTGTTGGATTGCCCACATGATCTCCTCTTCCCCCTCCAGTGGCACATCGCGCAGCAGTTTTAGTTTGGCTAGGTCTTCTGGGCAGCCGGTGGTTTCAGGGACGTTGGTCAATGCAATCAACTCCAGCATTGCTGCGTCATTCCGATTCATGGTGGCAGTGGCTTTGTCCAACTTTCCTGCACAGTGATGTGTGTTCATGCGTTTTCCATTCTCTACACACACAGATAGAATGCCTGTATTTGATTTAGTCTTTCATTGTGGGATATTGTGAGTGTGTATATATATATAAGACTACAATATATATATATATACACGCACAGAGTAAGCAAAAGTTTCAATCTTTACAGGTAGCACTAAAGTCACGCTGGCCTGCAAACCGGTATTTCGCAATGTGCTCGATAGTGCTGAACCCTCTCCGCACCCAAGCAGACCAAATCAAACGCCCTTGCCTCAGCTGTTAATATATATATATATACATCTCCAAGAACTTGATTGACCCCTGTTTGTTTTTCAATGTTTCAATTGTATATATATATAATATATATATATATATACTTATATATATATATACACACCAGAATTGTTTTTTTTGTACAAGGAGGACTGGAATCCTGACATGCATGCGCGCTGCTCGAATCCGTCCAAACTCTTCAATGCGTAGGCATCTGCTCGAAGGGCTGTCAATAAAGAGGTCCTCAGCAACTGCAAAGCCGCTGAAACAAAAGTGTGGATATGCAAACTCTCTATATATATATATACACCTGCAATTACACAATATAGTATCGTATCAGCTATTCAAGAGGGCAAAATGACGCCAAAAGATATACAAGTGCTGCAAAATGGCTTGCAAACGACTGAACTTTGGACCCCCATCTCCATTTGATCCAGCTGACGTCGAACTCTCAAAGAAGATCCACGGGCGATGGCGCACTGCATGTATGCTTTGGTCAGCGTGTGGAGATGGCTGTGCCACCCATCATTGGGCTGGGCAGCTGCACCAAAGCCACCAGGGATGGGACATTCGCATGATGACCCAGTCAGCAGAACCTCGCACTTAGAATGTCTTAGAATGCCAGGAAAATGGAGCTTTATCTGTATTATATATAATTATGCCAGACCCCAAACAGTTTCAAAAACGATTCTCAGTGTGGCCAGCTCCTTTTTTTCTAAGATAGAACCCCAACAGTAAACTGTTTGGGGAAGTATATATATAAATATATAATATTTGCAACCAAACAGATTTGCTATTGCTGCTCGGGGGCTATGTTGTGTTGCTCTTGCCAGGCCTCTTGCAAGCGAGCATACTTGTCACTGGAGTGCTGCGTGGCAGCGTCACAAAACACCAAACACCTGTGTTTCAAAGACAGGTTCAGAGATCTGCGACGAGCCCTGACTTCCTTGGCTAAAAACTCCAGGTAGCACTGAAAGGTTTCCGCCGTCCAGATGTGAGTTTTCAGCTGCGCTGGCCCCAGTTCAATCCATTCGGCCAGCTCCTGAAAGGGATAAATGCTTTTCATGCGTGTAGACTTAGAATGCTGTACATATACTAATACACATGTTGAACAATATCTATCTATATATATATATAAAGAGAGTTTGAATACAGACATCAGCACTTCTCCAAAAGAAGCCCCATCTCCCCGCTCTACACTCCACTCCACTCTCCATGGATGCCTGCCTCAGATGCTTTCGCTCGATCTGCGTCAGACATGGCATCTTTCCTGAAAGTCGCGTACCCGCGACCTATTCTCCCGTCATTCCAGCTGAGAGTGCAAAGCGTATGTGGCATCCGCCATTGCTCGACAGCGCAGTTTGCCGCCAGTTTGCCTGTCACATACTCTTCACTGCACTGGCGAAATCGGTGCTCATCCACGTTTTCGGTGGGGTCCATGTTGAATCCCAGCTCAATCTTGTGGCGCAACTTTCGCATGCTCATGCTCTTCGCCAATCCATCGCAGTGAGGCCTCTGCTGAAGTGATGAGCTTGCTGGACGGTACTGTAACGACCACACCTGGTCGAAATTCCCCACCAATAGGGGATGCACTGTCTTTGACTCTGTCTGGAGTTTTACATAGTCTTGTACTCTTTGGATTGACGGATGACTTTTTGGAAGGTGCTTGCCAGGCTTGCGGTTCGAGCACGGACCAATGCCGGCCTTGTTACAAATCCGCTGGGCAGATTTCCTCGAGAGGTAGGGAAATCGAACAGCATGAATACACAATATATATATATATGTGTATATATATATATACACCGCCATTTATATATACATATATATATATTTATATTTATTTATTTAGTTATTTATCCAAGATGCCCCTGATAAGTGATCAAACGATCATAAATGCAAAACACTTAGAATGCCACAAATGTACAGCTGAGCTTCAGAAAGTTCTGGTACGTGTCCTTCATGTCGATCTTGAGCAACTTATCTCCCAGCTTCTCAGCCAATTTATCCACGGCCGCCTCTGGATTGCCATCCTCCAACTCTTGACCATCAGTGTGGTCTTGAAGCCTTGCAAGAAATTTCTCGGGATCATTCATCATATCCTGCAAATGGTCAACCGCTGCATTCCAGGGTTTAATCGCTTCTGCCAGAATATCACACACAAACACATAGCCGCATTCCTCTCCCAACTCAAGGCGCTCCACCTCAATTGCACAATTTCACATCCTCCTCCCTACAACTGAGAGACCAACCAACAAACAATAAACAATGTGCGGATGTGTATATATATATATAAAACACACTGACCTGGACGGACAAAAGCGGTCAATGCTGCTGTGGCACCAGAGTGTGTACCACAGTCTCCTGCAGCTCTGCTGGAAGTGTGCTGGTGGTTTCAGCACCTTTTCGTCGGTAGAGAAACTTCAACGGGCGTCCTAGCATTCTCCGAACCATGTTGGGCACCTCTTTCATTCGTGATGCCAACTTTGGCGATGCTCTCTCCACCATCTCCCAGGACTCAGCTGCAGCTTGTTTCCTCCACTTGTATATGCAACAGCGGTAAAAGCCTTGATGCTTCTGCTGCGCCACGTGTTTTGCTGGGCACTTGATGTCCGGATTTGCTTTCGCCTCCTCGTAAGCTCGCAGCCTCAGCAAAAGGCACCCAAGTCCAGAAGCTTAACGTGAAAGTTTGCCGCGATATATAAATATATGTATATACTTATTATAAATTCATGGTATTTCAACAGAAGTGCTGCAGTTGCACAGGAACAGTTTCAACAGAGAAGGTGTAGACTTAGAATGCCTTGCAAGAAACAAAGTGTCCAGGAGCTTGATATATATATATATAAGTTATGCAATATATATACTCTGCATATACAACTGCATACACACATAAAAGCCTTATACAACAGAGCTCAGGCAACACTTTCAGCTTTTGAGAGATCGACACTTGCGGCTTCTTCCCTTTGCTGGACTTCCGGGAGTCAACGCCTGCTACCTTGCGTTTGTAGGCACCTCTTTTCTTCTTCCCTCGAATTCTGGGTTTGGGTGTCCCCTTGCTCTCGTTGCCTTCCTGCTTACCATCATACAAAGCAGATGCCTTTCTTTTGCCCACAATACGTCTCCGCACCGTGTCTGAGGGATTGGACCCAGCATAATCAGGTTGACCCACAATACGCTCCTGCACCATGTTTGCGGCCTTGGATGCGGGATTGCCATCCAAAGAGTTTGACTCCTGCTTTGAAGGGAGCTTCCTCCATGTAGTTGGGCAGGTTACCAAAGACGCAATGATGGCTGCTTGACATACCGTGGAGGTGAAGGAGTTCCCGGCGATGTCCTGCCCGATTTGCACGTAATGCTTGTAAACGTCTGGCTGATAGCATGAAGGCCATATCCCCTGAATGCGAAGATATTCCTCTGGAAGAAGGTAACGCTTCAATCTGACACTGAACACTGGATGTGTCGGCGTCACGCATGGTACAACACCACAGGCGCTCATCAGAAGCTGGTTGGATGTGGAGCAATCCACATAAATACTTTCCCCGTCATGGGTCTCAAGTGCCTTCTTCACAAGAAGTTCATGCCGCTTCGATTTGAACTCTTCTTCTGGTGCATTCTGGAAAAATATGTCTGAGTCTGCAACTTGAGAATTTGAGGACAAAGCATCCATGCAAGCTGGAAATGATGTTTTGATGTTCTGTACCTCAACACTCCCCGTCACTGCCGCAAGTCCCCAGGCACGGTTCCTTCTATGTGGCAATAGATATCTCTGGGAATCAACAATCTTCCACGCAAATGTGTAGCCAGCTTGTTGAAAATCTCGTTCCACCACCTACGTCGGAATCGTCGGATGCAAATATGGAGTTTTTAAATGCACATATATATATATATACACAAGAGAAACCGTGTCATTGTGAAAGTGATATGTTTTGCGTGCAGTTAGAATGTGCTCGCTTCTCATTTGTATACTGTATATTGATATACCTATACTTGGTGTTGCAAATCCACAGCACTTAGATGCACTTAGAATGCCGTGCACTTTGCTTGCTGTTTATTTCCGCAAACCTGCCTTGATCGGGGGCTCAAACGTTTGCCCCTTGGCATTTGTAGTTCTTTGTGTGCAACCAATCACATTCTCGAACCACACGAGCTTTGGAGAAAGGAGCTCCACCACCTGCATGGCCAATGGTTCCAATAACTTCGAACCAATGTTCGCAGGCAGCGTTATAATATATATATATATATTGCGTAATGCTCTCACTTTCTATATATATATATATACCAAAAACAAGTGACAGCTGAAGTGCATAATGCTATGGCCTGCTTGAATCCATGCAGGTATGCGGTTCCCGATGTTCCGAAGGTTTCCCCATTGGTATTGGGCACATAGGACCCGGCAAAGTCCTTTCGTTTGGAGCTCAATGCTGACATGTCCTTGCAGGAAGGTCCGCACAGAAATAAGTCTATGGCCATGTTCTTCTTGTTGATGCGGTGCTTGCGCTCGCCTTGCTCGTGAGTACAGTAGGTGTTCAATATGTATGTATATATATATATATACCAAACAAGGAACACAACGGAGGAACTACATACATTTCTATATCCAAATACAATATATATATATATAGTGTTTTGCCGGGCCACATTTGTAGCAGAAGCCATTTGCATCAGCAAAGGCTTGAACGTCTCCCCAAAGATGAGCTACTTCCGGGCTCTGCTTGAGGATCAAGTTCCTCTTGCGTTCATCAGCTTCCGCGCTGAACACATGAATCAAGCGGATCTTACCCTGACAGCACACTGATGCACAGTGGGTGCACAACACATCTAAGGCATTCCAAGTGATAAAGAGTTGGTGCATTCCTAGAACAGTCTGGTCAGCAGAATTTGAAAAATACATACAAATATACATACATACATACATACATACATGCATGCATGCATGCATACATACATACATACACATACGTATCACTGACATGCAAAACACCCAAGCCTGGGAGATGTGATCGAGCACGCTTTGCAACACAGGAATGCAAATATCTGATCCAGAGCAGGTCGTGCCAACGCGAATGGAGCAACCGCTGAGGGATTTGCCAAGCTGCAGAATGCATTCCTGCTCAGCCTTTGTCAGCTTGGACAAAAAGAACTCTGCGGTCTCATGCAAGTTTGCACGAATATGTGGTGTTGGTTGAGAATACAGCTGGCATTCAGGCAGGCAGAATGGACGTCCAAATCTTGAATCTGGCACATCAACATTCAGCACTGGCTGCTCAAACACGTACACCTCAGGAATAGTCCAAATGACAGCCGACTTCTGGAACTGGCAGTCCTTTGCCAGCGTGCCCAAATATTTTTGGAGAAGTGCGTCTGCCCTGCATGTGTTGGAATCTTCTACCTTCACCACACCAGTTCCCACTAAGAAACCCACAGCACGAAATCCACCAGAGTCGTCTCGCACTAGCGCCATAATGAGCGGAGCAGTGGATGGTCTGCATTTTCTCAAAATTCCTGCAGCCTTGGCGTCATACAATGCACTCCATTCATTCTTTGTCACTATTGTCGCCATCTCGTGCTCTCTCCACTGCTGAAGGATTTCAATTTCAGCCGTTGGTGGAAGGGAATGGGGCTCTTCTGGTTCGTCCTTTACCTGCCCGCGCCAAGAATACATAAGAATCCACATGACTTTTGTATAAACTGTAGTATATATAATAGATGTATATATATACTTATTGTCTATATCCATTCAACAAAGAAACTGTCCCTCTCTGGAAATCAAGGGCTTTCCATTCCCATGCAAAGCAAACCTAAGACACTTAGAATGCCATGCCTCTATGATTTGATCTGCCATGGAGAGACCACCCGCTCCTTCTCCTGGTTGCGGGACCACCTGCCAGCGAAAGAAGTGGTATATAGATAAGAATAACATGCAGTGGCTTCAACAAAGGCATAATCTAAGAGTATCTCAATTATTTCATTCAAAGCTTTCTCATGTTCAATGCAAAGCTCACCCCATACACTTGGAATGCCTTG
>CAXAMN010023917.1:99322-130107 GCA_963970005.1 Durusdinium trenchii | reverse complement strand
GAATTTCCACGTGCTTTTCTTCCAGCGCTTCCTGCCAGCAGGTGTTAGACCTCTTTTGGTTTTCTATATCTCTAAATATATAGGCATTGAAAAAAACTAATGACCATGTATTCTGATCCTCAAACATGAAAAATAAACCATGTTTAGGCACATACTGTATGTATTTGTACAGGTAACCAAAAAAGGAGTGGTTTTGGTGTAGGACATAAAGATCATGTATAGAAAAGCATTCTCTTAGAATACCTGCCTTTGAAGTGGGTTCACGGGCTCCAGGAGATGTGGACACCTGCCAGCGATAGCCAATGTGTATGTATGCATATATATACATAGAGAGAGAAATTCGGATAGGCCTTGCCTCAACGGGAACTGCCTCCAGACCAGTTGACCTGGTAGAAGTGTTCCATTGTGCAACTGTAACATCGGCCTTGGCTTCTTGAGAGACAGTAGGGTGGTTTTGCCACATGTGGCCGGACACTCCCAAATAGCATCGTTTGCACTCCAATCAGACCAATAAACAAATGACAAAAAATACACCTTTTGTATACAACCAGGGCGCTGAGTCTGCAAACCAGAAAGGCCCATACCCTGGAACCAGCAAGTCAAAGTGGCCAAACTTTCTGTTCTCACATGTTGCATCCTCATAGCTGAAGTATAGATGTGCACCGATCCTAGGCCCTTCGCCATCATGGATTCCATAGATTCCATCTGGAAGGGCTTCTGTCATGTGTTTCTGAACAACTGTATAGGTTGCCATACCCATAGACACCCTCAGTGGAAACCCCAAGCTTCTGGATATCCAGTGTAGATCTTCAATGTCGAAGGAGCCCTCTGCTCGAACATGACGAATCCTGTCCGCCATCTGAGGAAAAGTGTGCAATGCACGCACACCTTGGTTGCAGAAGATCATATTATACACATTGTTACCATGTGGAGTTGCATTAATCCCTGTACCCTAGTCTTTTTTTTGGTGTGGTGAAGATATATTTATATATACACCCTCAGGTCCTGACACGTGTCTTCACAAAGATCTTTGCTCTGATGGATCTCTTCTTCATTCTGATCGGGATGGATCGGGTAGGCCGACTCGTTCCTGCAGTGGTTCGCCCTACAACATCCTTGAAAAGAGCACTCCGCGCCTTCTAAAGTCAATTGCCTGGCTTACATGCATAGCATACATACATATATATATATATACAGCAAGTTTCGGATGCGCACTGGATTTTGCACCTGCACGGTCCTGGCCACAGATTCGTAAAGTTCAAGCTGACTGGCTGCCAGAATGCACCGCCACCCGCATCGTCCGTCACCCGCGATCTTCACCCGTCTGAATTGCACGCGAGGCTGAGCAGGCTCAGCGGCTGTGGGCTTTGAGGGTCCGCTGGCAACTTTCGCCACAGCTAAGCACACAAGATTATCCAAGCGCATCTTGTTGTCAACAAACAAATCTTCCACCCGGCACAAGTTGCCCTGTATGTCTTTAGGCACTCGCATAGTGGCAAGCTCCTTCCGCTCCAATTTTGGCTGACCAGCCACTAGCTCATAGATATCAACACGGCCATATTCCGTCTCATTGACCTGCCAAGTGAAATGTTTTATTCTATTTTGTATCACCAAGCACTTAGAATGCCCAGTCATCCAGGAGAAATACATCACAAACCCATGGCAATTATACTAAGTAAACCTGATGATGGGGTGTGAGGGGTCTTGGTAAAGAAGTTGCAAAACATCTTAAAACCTGTTCACTTGGAATGTGTCAAGGTGCAATGACAGCAATGGCGCAAGCGATAGGCTTGGACTGACCTTGCAGAATCATCTCCAAATCCTTCTGAATATGACTCTGGTCCTGCCCTGGTCCTTGAATCATCCCCACAAAATCCAGCTCCTGCTCTTTGCACAATCTCTTGATGGCCGCGTGATTCATCAAGCCCGCAAGGCCTCCAGACGTTGAGGTAACAATCTTGCAGCATTCTACTCGGTCCTTCTGCTCTCTCCCCACCAGCAGTCCAATCATCTCTGGTCTTCGCGTGTGCCAAGCTTGGAAGGACGCCAGCGCGCCTCTCTGAAGCAAGACACTCGATGCAGCCAGCTTGGGTCCATGCTGTGGGCACTCAGACAGCAAATCTGTGGTAATATCAGTCGCTTGCTCGATGGTTCTGGTCTTCTTGTCTTTGTCACAGGCAGGAAGGGAGTCAAAGCCGCTGTTCAGGGATGCTGGTATTGCTTTTGGCCGTTCGACCTTGGACGTATCCAAGAAGAGCTAAGGTAGTAAAAACATGCGTACTTTAGAAGCCCAATTTCAAAAGTCGAGCTGTACACAAATGTGTGTATGTGTTTAATTGTTCTCATACATAGCAGGCTTGGAATGCCTGCTTACCCATATATAGTATAGTTCTATATATCTGTAGCATAGTTTCATATATAATGTTGAGGAAGTTTCTAATGGAAAGCCTGCTTGGTACATTTTGGCTGGCAACGTTAAACTTGTCTTTGGCCTTGTGCATGTCCAGGGCCATCTTGATCTTGTCCTCCACCCAGCCTTGGGCTTGCACGCTTCTATTGTTGAACTCTGTGAATGCATGTTAAATATCAGCAATCCCACTTAGAATGCCTGCATGGTGGTTCTGCATGGAACACTACAGTATGATTTCGAAAACAACTATGGAATGTGTCAACTAAGCATCTAACTGACACGTCCTGAGAAGCACATTTCCTTGAGGTTCTGCCGCTGGTCTGCTAAACTTCGGCCTTTGATCATAGGTATTTTGTGATCCTCAAGCCAACCAGCGCGAGCCTGGAAAGGTCAGAGCATTGTATATTTATATATATATATATACATATGTATAGGAAGTTGCACAGGTTCCAATTCGGGTATGCAAATACCAACGTGTCAGTCATTCTAAGTGGCTCGGTGCACCAAGCATATTGTTTCATTCCACCCTGCCTTGCCCTTGTTAGTCTCAAAGCCAAAGTCCAGATGAACAACACAATTGGCAAATTCCACTGCTGCTGTCTTTGCAAGAAGTATGCCCTCATACTCTTGAAAGAAGAAGCGCCGTGTCATGCCATCCATGCGAACACTGAACCTGACTTGACAACAGGAAAGAACCACAAAGTCTTGCACTTAGAATGCGTGCCAGAATCGCTAAAACGCACTTATGAATATGTAATAATATGTATACATATATATATCTACACAGTATATATCCCTATATGCATAAAGCATTTGCGTAGGACATTTGAGAGAGAGGAAGCAAATAGGGTGCTGACATCTTGGCGCACTCACGTACTGCTTTGGGAAGGTCGTTCGAGGCAGATGGATTGCTCGAGGAAGACGGATTGCTCGGACAAGGGCCGCTTGAGGAAGAAGCATCTTCCCTCAGCCCGCAAACCACTGCATATAATGCACATATACTTTGCTAAAAAGCGTGTCTGCATGTATATATATATAGTTTTATATAACCGTGATAGCAAGGATTTCTATGGCTGGTCTCAGCCACTTTACATTATATATATATATATGTATGTGTCTTCAATAATCAACCTTTCATCTGAAATTGGCCAAAATACACAGGCACATCCTTTGTGACCACCTTGGCCGGTGAACCTGGAGGTGAATCGGCCAGCGGTGGTTCTGGAGGTGGTGGAAGTGGAGGAGGATCAGCTGCCTCCAACATAGCTTTTTTTAACGCCTGATGCAAAGTTTGCTGCATTCTGCTTGAGCCAAGTGGATGCTGAGGAAATTCTTCAGTGTTTGCATGGCTGCCCTTTAATTACTGCATCGCTGCCCCTTTTGCAGGCATTCTAAGTCGCACCCCTCAGGCATGACCACGTACCCAGAGCAGGCATTCTATCTTTCAGTCCGGCAGTATATATAGCTCTAAGCAAACAAGCAAAATCTAGCAAATCTCCTCGCAGCGCTTGGCCACAGCGTTCCAAAGATCCAAAGATGCCCCTTCCGCTGCGGCTGCCTGTCCAAGACGAGGTCTGATCCGATTTGGTCAAAAGTTGGACAAGGATCCTGGATGAATCGTAACTTAAGTTTCCCTAAAAAACTAAGAAAAATGTTCGCTACTAGGGGCTCCTGGCCTTACTACTAGGAACAAAGGACGCTAGTAGGGGCTCCTGGCATCGCTACTAGGAGCAAGGACGCTACTAGGGGCTCTTCTTCAGTGCGAGCGCTTCTTCAAGGTAAAGGGGGCGAAGGAGCTTCCTTGAAGAAGCGTGAGCTATCCTGCGTCCGTACTAGTAGCTTACTTGTAGGTACTAGCTACCTAGCTACTACTAGCTACCTGCCTACCTCACCTCACCTCTGCTAGCGGCCTACCCCTCCCTCTTGCTTTGTGCTATTCACGCCAACGATTCGCCTGGGAAATCTTCCGCAGTCGGCTGGAGCTCATCTCTGGAACCTGCAAAAAATATCGTTGACTTGAAAGCGTGTCTGTGTTTGGAGTCATTTGTACCAGCGAATACCACTCTGAGCAGTTATAACGTATAAGATGTATAAGTGACTTCAGCGTGCATGGATGGGTCAGCCTTGATGAGGTCAGCGGCACCCAGGCTCTCAGCAACAGCGCCTGGAGCGAGGCACCAGCCAGGTACGAGTAGGAGCCACAGAGTAGCCCGCAAGGCGCCGAATGTGACTCATTGTTGAGCCCCCCTTGTGACAGACCAGCCTCGAGGTTCCATGAGTGTCGCTGGCTCCTAGTGAGATGTGCTCAAAGCTGCCTAAATCTTCAAGTTTCATCAAACCACTGGGGCAAACATCTCAGACATGAAGACGCTTTGGTATCCCAAAGTGAAAAATAGTTCCCCCCCCCAAACGCTTCATCTCACAGCTGGTCCTGGTGCATCGGGCTCGGGGCGGCGGTCGCTGTCACTGCTCTGCGAGGCCATCGAAGCGATTCCGAGCCGAAGTGCGGCACGCGGTTCCTGGCGAGGCTCCGCGCCGCTGGAGCGTTCAAACGAAACGATTTAAAGAAACGACGTTCAAAGAGCCAGAAGAAAGACAAAGGTCGAATGGATTCGGAAAAGAAGGCCCTTCAGTGTCCGCAGTGTCCCTTCTCCTGCGTTGCCAGTTAAAAACCCTCGATACACTCCGTTGAAAAATTGAAGGAAAACTCGGAGCGGCCTGACGGACACCAGCCGCCTCATCACATGACACCAGCTCAGTCAATCATGGCAAGAGTGCCAAAGAAATATCATCGCTGAGGGAAGTGGAGCAATTGCAAACTGTGCACGACTGTGTAGAATTCTTCTAGGATCGACTTGCTGAGCATCTTCAGTGGTCAGCTGGTTCAGAGATGATACAGAATGCAAATGATACCTGTATGAATCAAATGATACATGTCACACATGTCATGTTCATATCAAAATATTTCAAGTTTTTGAACCAAAGTTCTGGATAGCAAGCAGTTGGTCGCCAAAGAGCCACGCGCAACTTGCTTCAAATGCGTGGTGCGCGTTTGAAGCCTCTGTGTGGACTTCTGTGACTGTCGGATTGCTACTTACTACTCAGTTGTTTTTTCTACTAGAACTCTCTACAGTGACTCAACAGCCCACAGCAAATGATTGTCTCCAACAATTCTTAAGTAGCATGACTCGAAGCGAAATTTCGAGGCTGGTCCGCTCTGCCGCCCCTTGCTCCGGGGCAAGAGGGAGGCGCCCATCTCAAAAGAAAAAGACTGAATTGACAAATGAGATCATGTTGTGATACGCTCTGCCACCCCTTGCACAATCTTGCAAGAGGCTAAAGGCAAGACCACCAACCCAACTGAGTGCAACTGGCACATGAATGCATTGTTCATGCGCTCTGGCGCCCTTGCGCCGTGTTGCAAGCTGATAGCTGGGGGGTTGGGTCACTAATATTCACTCATCACTCAAATCATCACTTCTATCACTCCTGTGCTTTCCTCAGTTCATCAAGCATTCTATCACTGCCGTATCACTTGTCCCGAAGGCCCACCTCTTGATCCTCATCCTCCGCCGATTCGCTGCTCTCGGAAGGATCGAGATCGGCAGGCGGCACCACACCATTCTCAAAGAAGGTGCTGATGATGCGGCTGGAGGGACGCTCATTGGCTCTGCGTGCCTGGAACACAAGATCAAACATGTCAATGGTGTGTCACTGCACCAAGATGTGTGAAATAAGATGAAACGAGATGAAACGAGCAAGTTACAATGGAGATGAGCTCTGAAGACTCTGAAGTGCTGAGACTCCGACAACCTCTTCAGCTTCATGCTCTGCATCCCCATCCTCCAAGGTGTCCTTGATGGGAGGAGGAACACGGGAAAATCCATAGGCTTGGAGAATCTTCAGGATCACAAAGAGGGCGGCTAGGGTGAGATATCCAATCATAAAGGCACAGGAAGACAAGCCAAAGGCCTGGCCTGGGCTACCCGAGAAGCTTTTGAATGTGAGGTCTGCCTTCGCCTGGTGTATAAGCCCGAAAGCGGACAGAAAAGCTCCAACCGTTGCCCAAATGGCCGACTGCGCAAAGCGTCGATCAATGAGGTGAATCCCCATAGAAGTCCAAATGATACAAACCAGCAAGGCACCATAAGACATGGCTGCGAGCCCAGGCTTCTTCTCTCCGAAACTTGAGTCGATCGAAAGAATCCAGTCGCCGG
This sequence comes from Durusdinium trenchii, assembly GCA_963970005.1. Classification (NCBI taxonomy): domain Eukaryota; class Dinophyceae; order Suessiales; family Symbiodiniaceae; genus Durusdinium; species Durusdinium trenchii. Next base: position 123,480 of record CAXAMN010023917.1, on the reverse strand, counting down.
TGGACGGGAAAAGTCCAATGATGGCTGCCGGGATGTGTCGACTTTCGATGATGTTGAAGGCATCCTGATTGATCGCTAGACCCACGAAGAGAATGATCGGTGCCGTGCCCCAAGGCGGAAGGATGGCATTCGCGGCAGCAAACATGCCCGTGCTGGCGAGGAAGCAAAAGAGGATGCAGTTCAGAAAGGAGTAATAGATCTTGCCACCTTGGTTTTTGAACTGAGGATGTCCACAGTAGACGCAGGTCCCAAAAGGTGATCCAAAGAGTGCCGAGACGACCGTGGTCAGGCCATCGACGATGAGGCATTCGCGGATGGGGTACATGTCCCCCACGGAGTGTGCAGCGTAGGTCGACACTAAGGTGTTCACTGCACCAACAAAGGCGACAGGCAAAATCACAGAGAGGTTGTTGGCAATGACCGAACCAATTCCAGCATAGTCGCTTGGCCCTAGCATTTTCGGCATGTAGAAACTGAAGTGGTTCAAGGAGTCCTTCCGGCCAGGCGAGCCACACAGATTGACACAGCTACAGAATATTCAAAAAATATCAAGTCGGTTTCAGCCAGCCGTGTATTTTGTTTGTGCTGTCTTGAGAGTCTGTAGACCTCAATGTCTGCAGTCTCCAGTCCTCCACGGCCTTTGCTGTGCCACCTGTGGGGATCCCACCTTCAGGCCAACCTTCGAAGGAGAGCCACCCGGTCAAACTGCCCACAAGCATCACCGCCACCGCTGCCTGAATTCAAGCAATCAAGAGCCACGAGCTCGATCCACAAGTCGCATGCCCTCTGGCCTTCTCCCAACTGAACCTTTGAAGAAAAAAACAAGAAACCTGGTCAAATGTGAACAAATTCTGAAAGCTCCCAGCTGCAGGAAATGGCGATGTCTTCACCTCCCCAAAGAAACCCACCAGGGCCACGCCCAAGGGCAATAAGCCCAGGTGACCCACATCGAAGCAGGAGATGATCTGCCCGATGCCCAGGTAAGTGAACCCCAGCCCCGCCAGCGCGACCATCAAGGAACCGGGCGGAGCCACCTTCACGATCAAGGGTCCGGCAAAGCCACACCTTGGACGCACAAGACGACCCACTGATGTAAACGATGTGTTTGGGTCTGGTCGTTTCACATCGTTTCACTGTTTTTGACATCGTGCAGGGCATAAACGCTGTGGGCAAGCAGGAATTGTGATTCCAGTAGCAAACATAGCCACACCGCATCCCGCCAGTTGCCTGATCCTAGGATCCCACCACACCCGACGACAAAGACGACAACAAACAAGTCCAAACACAGTGACCAAATTTGGTCACCAAACACAACACATCATGTCGGAAAAAAACCTAGTTAGTGGTGATAGCTTCAATGTGTATATCGGAATTCTTGTTGCTACGTAGATCCTCGGTGGTTCGTCTTGAACACTTCAGAGGGTATCATCCGTGAAGGAGTCCTCGGCTTCCAAACCAATTCTCCGTTCTCCGTTGCCAAGGCGCAACGTGGCGATGATGCCACTCACAAGGTTCGCTACACATCCCACACGCCAAGCATAGAGCACACCCTCCTCCCAGCTCATGCCGGTGGCAGCCGCTTCCTTTGCTGCCTTGGCGACCACACTGAAGATAAATGCAAAGGCCGCAGGCGTGTTGATCCCATAGGGCAAACAGCAAACATTGGTGGTCTTCTCTCGTCTCATCATTCGCCAAGCCATCCATGCATAGTAGCAGTTGCCGAAAATCATGGTCACACACATGCCTGCAACGATCCTGGAGTAGATCACATTCGTTGCAAAGCTCATCATTGCATTCTTATCCACTCCAGCCACATTCTCGTAGGGTGAGGTCATGACCATTTGAAGAGCTGCTATCATCGCCACAAGATTCCCGATCATTTGGCATAACAGCGTCAGAGCACAATTGATTTCCCCAGCCCCGAAGGGGATGCAACTGATCGCCATGGTCGTGCAAAGGCACTCTCCTTCTGCGCAGCTCCACTGCTTGGAAAAATCTACGGCTGGCATCAAGCAAACATGTGCAGCTGAAAGCCAGAAATCCAAGTCAAATCAACTGACAGCTGCTGAATGGGTCGGGCACTTCTCACTTCTTTTGACCACGGCGAATCTTTGTCACCGCGTATCTGCATCGCGTCGGGTCGCCCGATAGACCTCAGTGCATCGAAGAACTTCAGCGAAAGGCGGACTAAGTGCATCGAAGTGCGCACTGAACGAAGATGTTGGAGGCCATCGCTATTAGGTGACTGAGCTGTTTTTAGTCGACTGAGTGCCTAGCTTGAACTGTTCGCGAGATCCACCAAACGCTTGATGCAGCCTGCAGCGAAGGGGTGCCGGAGGCTTACTCAGGCTACTGCTTGAAAGTCTCATCTAAGCAACGATGAAAGTCGCCTGTCTACAAACTGTATATCTGGAAAACCTGAGAATGTCACTCAACTGTTGGTGCCGCGACTGTGTGGAAGTTCAGCAACTAATTTCAGCTTGTGAAACCATGAAGGGATTGCCTGTGCAGCTGCTGAGGCCTCCAGATCCGCAATCAGTCCTAGGAGACCGCGTACGACCTGGCCTGCAGTCTAATAGGAATGGCCTCCAACCTACTTAGCGATGGCCTCCAACCCAAGAATACTCAAAGAACCACAAAGCATTAGCAAAAGCGACTCAGAGCCACACCGACCTTGGCAAAAAGAGCCCGTGCTTCCTGTCAAGATTGGGCTTGCGAGGGAACCCCTTGAAACCAAGCGGCTAAGGGTTGTAGAGCCACACAATATGGTGGTTCGATGAAAAGCCAACACAGTCGGACCAACGAATCTACACCTTCTGCATCTTGAAATGAAGCCTCAGTGTATGTAGCTTTTCACACCAGCACCACATGATCCCTATATAAAGCCAAACCTCTTCACATCATCACTTCAACGACCCAGTGGGGCCTCTTTGGGGGGGTCCCATCGTGTCAATCGCTTCTTCTTTGCTTAACAAAGAGGTACCAATGACATCCAATGACATCCAAGGTCCATCTAGCTCTCACGGTTATAGTAGCTCCTCAGGACTGCGGCAGCTGATGTGGTGTTCACCACCGGCTCCACACCAGGACCAGGACACCACAGCGCCCTGCAACATAGTGTTTCTAGTAGCGTCCTTTGCTCCTAGTGTCATCTGCTAACATCCAAGTCAATGTTTGGAGAATGTGAATGCTCACCATTCCGTCCAAAAAAAAAATGATCGCATGTGGTTCTTGTCCACTCACACGATCAAAATCCGCACGTCTTCTAGTCTTGGGCCTCCTTTGCATGACGCCGCAGGTTCTCCAAGAACGTCCCAAGCCTGGCCTGCCAAGTTCGTCGCCCTGGGTCACCCCCAAAAGCAGCTTCCCAAACTACATCCATCCCAAAAGATCAGTCCGCCCAAAATCAAACTTCCATATTGGTACTTCCAAGTCACCGAGGGCTAAACGACTTCACCTGCTTTGCTGCCCTTCTATCCCACTTTCTATCCCTTGTTCCTTCAAATCAGAGATTCTGAAGGATCACCAGAAGCCTTCTCTTTTTCTACGACGACATCTTTCCAGGAAGAAGCACAGCCGTGTCCCGCCTGGGGAATGTGCTCAGCCACCTCCAGGCACAGGATCCAGTCATAGCTCTCGGCAAGCAGCGGCACAGACAAATCCTCACGCAGAGCGGCGCGCTCACGGCGCGGGAACTCGTGCGAAAGGGCACGACATGGATCCATGTCCCACTCATCTTGGATTCACCACCGCGGGAAGGGCTCCTTCTCAGTGACTCGACCTCGCGTCAAGTTGGTCACCCCACGGGCCTCAGGTCGTCGGGGCAAAAAGCGGAACGGGCCGAACGTGGCATGCGATGAACGTGGTAGTCTGGCTGACTTGAAGCATGGCATACAAGTGAGTATATACTATAGGTAAACTGCTCAGCCTGAGTCCAAGAGTTGTCCAAGCAGCTCCATCGAAAGCCCGCGAGGTTAGTAGTTTGCTCTCATTCAGCCATCGTGAGGAGGCACCATTTAGTGCACCAAACCTGGAACATGGCGACATACCGTTGGAGCGGCACGGCCCTTCGCCTACACCATCTACCTATGGTTTCCATGTAAAGATCTGAAGGCACTGCGACGGCACTGCCTTGATTTCATGAAATGGATGAACTAACCTACTAGCGACCAACCTAATGGCGATGCCTCCAACCTACTAGCGATGGCCTTCAACCTAATAGCGATGGCCTCCAACCTACTACGTTATGTATATCAAAACGTTCAAACAGTGTAAATGTTTGAAACGGCAGCCTTCACTGCTCTCAGGTCTTGACTCCCCGACGGATTTCCCACGGAAAATCCCTTGTGAAAGCCACCTGGCTGCAATCTCAAGAGATGCCCTGAAACGGTGGAGTCTCGGTGATGCTTCTGTGGTGTCTTGGTCATGTTTAGGCAGTCAGGTGGTGTCTCGGTGATGTTTTAGTAATGCCGTGTCTCGGTCATGTTTGGTGAGTCGGTTAAGTTTCGGTGTCTCGCTCATGTTTGGGTGATGTGCCGGTTGTGTTTTCGTGCTGTTCTTGTTGTTTTGCTGTTTTGGTGGTGTATCGGTTCTGTGGCGGTTGTTCGCAAATATTTTTGGTTGTGTCTCGCTTATGCTGTGGTTGTATCTCGGTCTCAATCTTGCTGCGCGTATGAACTGTGCGCTTGCGTGTACTTGCACCCGGTGCACGTTGCGCGCTGGCGCTTGAGCATCATGTCGCGCCTAATGTATAGATTATGCGTCGACATGTAAAAAAAATGTTCGCTTGAGAGGAGCATCCTTAGCTGGCTAGCAACTGCGTGCTGCATTCAGTGCACCTTTGGCGTAGAAAGAAATTATGCGTTTGTCCTTCAATACATTTTCCTCTTCCTTTGGGGATAATCATAGGTTCCTGTCGTCTGTATGAATTTTTATGTTTGTTTTTCTCTGTTCGAGTAGGGATTGTGCGCCTAGATATTGAAACGCCTTTCTTCCTCTGTGCGAATCTTATGTTGTTGCCTTGTATTGAAGAGGTTCTTCAGATGTATGGACTTTGCGCAGGCTCTCACACAAACAATTCGACCAACGGCAAAAAATTGTTAAGTGCTTCGTGGTCAACAGAACATGCGTTTGGTTTGGGGGTTGGACTTGTTTGTAAATGTGTGCCAAAATGTTGCGACTGCATTTCAAAAGGTTTTGGTGTTGGTAGAAAGTTATTTTCGAGGTGTGCAAATCTGATTGCTCAACACTGCGATTCTTGCATCGTTCGTGTACACCCACTGCTTAGATGTAGTTTTTCTGTTTACTTTCGATGAGCGTCATCTTTGCTTGTCAATACTTTGTAAAAACGATGCATGTGCGTGTCCAAAAGTGTATCTTCCCTGGTGCCAGAACTTAAAGTATGGTCTCTGACAACTGCATTCACTGTACCTTTCGTGTATGAAGTAATTATGCTTTCGTATTTAACTGCACTTTCTGTCTGGTCTGGTGATAATATATTCTTATCATCTGTATAATGTTTATTCCTTTCATTCTTTGTCAGAATTGAACCTGCACGCATATGCGAAAAAAATATGCGCACACCTCTCTTTGGTGCGAATCTTTTGCAGCGTTGTATAAAGTTGGTTCTTCAGGCGTATGCACAATGTGCAAACACTTGAGCACTTGAATATACAATTCGGCCATCGGCAAACATTCGTTAAGTGGTATAAACATGTATAAACTATTGGAGTGTATTTTACTCAGCTTCTTGGCGTCTTTTTAATATGAATTATCCACGACGATCGATTTGTGAAAGAGCGACGCAACGAACAATGCAGAAAAAATGGATCTGGTGGCTGCTTTGCTATTGGGGTTGTCAGACCATTACTTTTTTGTTTCTGAAGAATGCACATCATCTATGCCTGTGAGGGCAAAATAACGTTTGTGCTCAGAACTGAGCATCTTCTGAAAAGCACTATGTCCACCGCCACACCCAGCCTCAGCAAACCTTCATCTATTGTGCGGATGTCCATCAATTCGTAAAGAGCAACTACCGACCTCAGCCAGCCGAAGAGCAACTACCTCAAAGGGTTTTGATGAGCAAGAAATCTTAAGAAAGAAACAGAGAGTATTTATATAGAGATTCTGTCCACAACAGCTGAGAGAAAACCATGATGTAGGCACACAACAAGGAAACAAGCAGAAAGAAACACATTGACAAGAACTCGGTGGCAAATGAATGATACCAAAACCTCACGCAAAATAGCACCGAGGCACGGACGATGCATATGCAGTGCCCCCCTTCATTCTTTGTCCCAGACCACTCAGCGCCTCACTTTTGAAAGCCAATGGAAATGGCACGGTCCATAAATTGCTCAACCAGCTCTCTCGATCTACCAGTCAGTACCTTCATCCAACAGCAGCATCTTACAGGATGTCCTCTTTCGAATTGCTCACTCTGCCTCTTTCTTCCCAAGAGACACTCTCCAGGTGCAAGTATGTCGGAGAAGTCGAAGAAGTCCGAACACCAGAAGCTCAACACGTGTTTGTTCGTTCCCCAAGCGTTCGTGGAGCCTTCCGGAGCGTCTCATGACAGAGCTCAAAGAGACGCTCAGCCGAGCGGAACCTTGGAGCCCAACGAAGCATGTCATGAACATTCCAGTAACAAGGGCCTTACTAGAAGTAACTTAAAGGGGCCCAGGCTTTCCTTACCTTTTCACTTTCCTTTATTTCCCTTCCAAAATATGTCCCAGCTCAGAGTAGAATGTCAAAACCAAAGACCAAAGGTCCATAGTTCGTGTCCTTGGAATGTGTCTGCATGGTGAGAGAGTGGAGTTCCCGGTGTCTGGGACCCTTGCACTCCAATGAAGAGCAAAGACTCAGGTCCAGGCTCCAGCCAGTTCTGATGAACCACCCTTTCGCTAGTGGACATCTGCGGCAACAAACAAGACCACAAATTTATGCCGACGGACTATCAAGAGGCAGCCATATTGTATACAAATATAATGTGCATAGGTGTTGCCGCATTGCCTTCCAAAATATCCTAGCTGTGAGTGATCCAAGAGATTTGACTCCAGTGCCTCGAATGGGGAGGACAAACAACTGAATTGCTGCTATCATGTCTCCAAACTCATCACGTCCATTGCCTCGAAGTTCAACTCTTCATTCCATCCAATACCCTCACCTGACAAGCCAAGTCAAGAGTCACTGTGGGAGAAAAAACATGGAAAATGGTGAAGTAGATGATGATGGTGGGGTGGTGATGAAGAAGAGAACTGGCGCAAGGTGCTCCATCAGTGGAATTTGGAAGGCAGAAGGTCATCTTCCTGTTCCGCCCTGCTTTGGTGATGTCACAGGTGTTCATCCCCATCCACGCCTCTTTCAGATGCTAAAGAGTCGACCGTGCCTTCCAAGTAGCGGCCTTCTACAGTATCCGGCGCCAATGCCAAGCTACCTCGAAGAGTTGGCGAAGGCAAAGGAATACTCAGCAGAGTTGCCTATCCGGGAGTTGCATGTAAAATCCATTCAAAGCTAGACGATCCTGGAGGTGTTGGTTTGTTGCACAATATCGCCCCTCCAAAGTTCTACAATGTTAGGGACTGAATAAGCAGGATCAAAATTCTACCTTTTAGTTGCCTTGGAAAACTTTCGGGATAAAGGTTGCCTTTTGGCAGGAAGAAAAAAGGGTGATGCAAGTCATAACACCCCACAAGCGAACATCACCAACATTGCCTGGCGATCCATCGGCTCAGGCAAAGAAGATGATTGAAAACTTAAATCAACTCCAAACATAAATGTGGAGGCCATGGCTATTAGGTTTGAGGCCATTGCTAGTAGGTTCTATTAGACCTGAGGGCGTGCAATCCGGACACTGAAAGACACTCAAAGCCACTCAGGACACTGGGTGTGACACATAGGCCAGCCACTCAAGGACCCGCATACTTTCTTTCTTAGCCCACTCTGCCCCCCCCTACTACTTGATTAAGTAAGGGCCAACTAGCTGCTCCTAGCTACTGGACGCAGGATAGCTCGCACGACTCATTTGGTCCCTAGATTTCTTGAGTGGCTGGCATCCTTGAGTATCCTTGAATGGCTGGTTCTTGTCCAGCTTTGAGTGTTCTTAGTCCCTCTCAGAATGACCCCGGATTGCACATCCTCGAGAAAATCTGGAAAATTGCCCAGCAGTCTTGTCGGGGCAAACTAATAGATCGACTTTACATGTTCCTACCCTGACATTGTGGTTATGGGCCTAGCCTTACTTGTTTCTTCCAAGCTCAGAGATGGGCCTTGGAAGGTTCCAAGCCAAAGCAGCAAATTCATGCGCTCCTCCCAGACACCCCTACTGGCCACATTAGAAACAAGTGCCACGCTAGTAGTAACAGGTGCCTTACTAGTAGTAACAAGAAGCTAGTAGAAACAAGTGCCACGCTAGTAAATGCAAAAGGACATGTCTACTGAGAGGCACTCAGTGCAAAACACGACCGGTGTCATTGTCCTGCACCCTTCTCCAGGACAGCATTGCCTCAAAAGTCCAAAGGTCCACTGATTCCAACATTCTTTGGACACCCCAAAGTAAGGACTTGAATGAAAAAAAAGAGGAACACTGTTGAGAAAACAGCTAGCATCCGTTGGAAGAAACATGAAGCAACACTCTGACTCACATCCTATGCCCTGACTTAATCGTCTCGAACAAGAGACAAGACTACGATCAGATTGCTTGGAGAACATGAGGAGGACAAGTCAGATAAGACTCAGCGAATCGCTGCGGTAGCTGCATAGATAGAGCTTGCAGATCACAGCGGCACCCTTCAACACAAATCCCTACAGTCTCCTCAAATCTTTCTCAGAACCGGAAAAAACATGTGACAAGGGCAAAGCAAGTGCAGCATTGCAGAATACCTATACTACCTTACCTATACCTCTTCATACAATATAATAACACATATTTACACATGATATTATGTGCATATATGCTATATCTTCCTAGTCTCTGTGTGTGTGAAGTTTGTACAGTTTCTTGCAGCCTTTCCGGTCAAGTTGGGATTGCAAGTGCAAACATTCGACAAGTCACTTTCTCACAAACAACTATCATGACCCATGCCAGTGGAGCATGGCGAAACAGAGCGAGTTGTTGGATTCCAGGTTGAATTGGGATTCTCCAAAGTTTATGCTGTTCGTCGAGAAAACAAAACTTTAAAAAGAAAGACTGTGTACATCAAATCATGTCCACGTCATGACTCAGCTTTGCCTCACCAAGGGCCCAGTCTTGGCAGCATCCACTCCGTGCGCAAAGCGCTGCCTGAGAAAGTGGTCGAACCGGAGGTCTTAAATGGTCGAACTCGTTCGAATTGGGAATCCAAATGAATCCAAATGACCTCCAGTCAAACGGGACCTTCTGAAATCAATAGAAACAAACCAAACTTTCTAAACTTTGATTTGATAAATCAGTTGATCTTTCAAATCATGTTTAAATCTATAAATCCATATTTCATGAATGTGCTTTACCAAAATTTCTGTTTGACCTCAGACGACCAGCCTGGACATTGAAGGCAGTGGATATCTGTGGAAGCAATGGTCCCAGAAAGCTCCACCAGGGCCAGGTTCGGAAAAGCACCTCCACTCGGAACGCCCACGTCTCGACACGTCTCCACTCGGAACGCCCTCATCCCTTGTTTTATCAACTTCATATCTCTTTGGCCACTAGAATGCTACTAGGGGCTCCTGGCCGTACTACTAGGAGCAAGGACACTACTAGGAGCAAAGGGCATCGCTACAGGAGCAAGGACGCTACTGTAGTAGGGGCGCTCCCCACATATCTTCTCCGTTTGTCTTGCTGTGGTCATGGTCGACGAGTCAGATCCTGTGATATCCATTGAACTGACCAGATCGATATTTTATATAACCAGTAATTTAAGCGATCCGAGTGGTGCTGCAGATGCTTAGGGTAGGAGGTCCATAGTCTACACTGTCTACGCTGTCTACACTGTCTACACGTCACACCACCTGCCTGTGTCTCAGTTGCCTGGGCAGCTGGCATGCTTGAATCCCCTACTGTCTACTGTCCACGGTTGGAGCTCTGTGTCTTGATCTCGACCCTTGAGACGATGCAGTTCTTGCGAGACGTCGCTCATGGTGACAGTTCTTTTTGAGACTGAGCACTGTCAACCTGAGTCCCGGGCTTTGACCCAACTCTCCATGAGATCCCTCCTGAGATCATTGTGCAACTCCTGGAACGAAGCAGATGTGATGTGAGATGTCTGCTTTGATATTCGGTCATACGATCTACAGTCTACAGATTGACCCCTCCATCTTCACAGCCTTTCAGTTTAAAGGTAAAGGTGACTGTTTGAATTCCAGCTCTCGTGTGAAGACACGTGAAGAGTTTTGCATAATCTTGAAATCAGTCCCGTTGTGATGCACTTTGACTGGTCTTTGGACGAGTTCCTCGACTTGCTGCAGAGCATCCTCAAAGCTGACCTTCAACGTCGCCTCTTCAGTGACAGTCTCAGTTGCAAAAGACGTTGAAATGATGGAAAAGCGTGACGGAATGAGAGGTGAGGTGCATATCTCCATATCTCTCCTACTTCTCCTACCATGTTGCTTTCCATCTTCCTCAAGTGTCCTCAATTTCAAAACCCAATCCCAATCAGTATTTGGGTGGATGGAGCCTTCGCCACCAGTCCACTTCCCGCGCTTCGTCCTTGCTCCTAGTAGTACGGCCAGGAGCCCTAGTAGCGTCCTTGCTCCTTGCTCCTAGTAGTAAAGCCAGGAGCCCCTAGTAGCGTCCTTGCCCCAAGATGCTATTTCCCAAATCGAAGCCTAAAAGGGAGAGGCTGCTGTGGCTGATCCAAACCGGCCTTGACTTCGCTGCAAGATAGTTCAGGGATGGTCCATGCTCGCCAGCCCTGGCGAAGTCACGGCTCGAGTCAAAGAAGAAGACCGATCCCAACAGATTCAAATACACGGAGGATAGGAGCAAGGACGCTACGTTCGGGGCTCCTGGCCTCACTAGGAACAAGGAGCTATTAGGAGCAAAGGGCGTCGCTACGAACGGAGCAAAGGACGCTAAGATGGGATCCAAACAGATCGAGTTTGATACAAATCCAATATTGGGTGAGTGGCAATAAGGAAGATCTGAGATAGGCGGTCCTCCACGCCGAAAGTCATGAAGCACCATGGCAAGATGAGGCTGTTATGGCAACGTGGAACAACGGCGTGTTGTTTTCGCGACGAAACATGTTGAATCCTACGATCTAATCTGAATCGTTCACTGCGCAAGCGGCGACGCTGACTACTGACTACTGAAAAGTGCACCAGGTTGCAAACTTCTTAAGACATTAAAATCATTTGACTGCTTCGCATTATTTGCAATTTCTGCTGAAAGCCACAAGGGACTTTGGACAAATGAACCTGTGAGACATAATTTCCGCATCAAAACACATCTTCCAAAACACCTATATGGTCAGTCAGGCAGTCAGTCAGGCAGTCAATACATCACTTCGACCCTCCGAACGTCTTCCGATATTTTGGCGTCAGCCGCTCACAACCTGTCCTGGCCCGAAAATCTCCGTGCAATGCACACAGGGTAGGACGGGCAAGCCTTCGAAATGCCGCTCTGCTTGGACCCAAATGGAGCAACTTTGCAAAAATGAGATATACCTCTGGTGTGGAAAGGCCGCAAATTCAAGAGGTTGGCTGACGGCTAGACTACTAGTCATAGTCATATTCCCAAAACTCTACGAATTCAAAACAAATGTCGACAATTGGTACAGTGGGTTGGCAGAGGTATCTCGCCGAGCTTGGCATGGAAGGAGCCCCAGCTTGGCTCGCAGGCCTCGCTTGGCTCGTCCCCCACGGAAAAAGGTCCTTGGAAAGCTCGGGGCGTTGCACTCATGTCGGCCGCCTGGGGCGAATTCCTCCGCAGAACAACTTGCAAAAAGGGTGGGAAAGCCCTCGAAACGACGTTCTGAGATCAGGTCGTTCTTGCAGTCCTTTTTTCTGGAGCAAATGTTCAATCCTTCTGAAACTAATCGATACATTCGGCGCAAGTTGCTGATCTTGTCCTGGAAGATGTTCGCCTTCTTCCAGTACCAAGTGGTATGCGACTGACATGCGAAAAGCGCATTGGCTGCCACAAAGTCCAGCTGAAATCAATGAATGCCCTATCGAATTGAGCCATGCAGCTGGTTCACAAGACCCTGGCTGGCTGGTGCCCTTTCGACTGAGAACAGAAGACCAGAAAGACATCAAATTAAGGACCATCAGCATCATGGTTGACAACACTCACTGCTTATTCTCAAAGTTGTTTTCGCATGTGAGAGAGTCTGAGAGCACTTTAACATCATGTTCATATCCCCGCCATTGCTGCCGACTCATGTCCATGTGACAGTTCCTCAGTGCTTGGTTGAATGAATATATTGATATTGATATCAGTTCATATCAGTTCAGCCTTAATCTCGATGATTGAAGTTTGGCAAGTTCAAAGATGTAGCCCAAATTGGGCGTTCGACTAGCTACTTACTGTCTATAGATAGCAAGTCAAAGTGGGAAAAACAAAATAATAGGAATGTTCATCTGTATACTTTTGATGATCTTGTTGGTCGCTTACATTTGGCATGGATATGTGTGGGTGTTTTCTCAGCTGGACTGGCTTGACCGCCGCCGAAAATCGTGCAACCCCATTCTGGGCGCTTCAGTGACGTCTGGAGCCCCGACCCAACCTGTCAGCGCGAACAGCAACACCCAACTCATGCTGACACGGACACATGTCTAACCTGTGTCAACACCATGTCATTTGCAGACTTTTTGCAGAGTTTCAGAATGCATCGCACTGTATCCGCCTGAATTCATCAAAGCCTAACCAGCAGCATTAAGCCATCTTGATTTCTGAGGCTGTGACAGAAGACCGGTGAGGAAGGACACCACACTAATGAGCAAGACAGACATCGGAAACCGTCCTGAGGCAAAAGGTCCAACTGGGACACGGCAAACCCAATCTGCTGTGGGTCATGTCATCCCCGAACTCTCTTGTCGAGCTTTTCTTTCGAAGTCTTCACTCGCACGATCTCGGAGATGGCACAAGTGACCAAATCCTTACAAAGGAGATGGCACTTGGTGATTGCACAATTGTTGCACTTGGTGACACGGCGCACGTTCCGTCGTTCCGTCAGAAGGGCAGCCACCGCAGGAGGCGCTCCCGCAAGCGAATCGCCAGCCACCGGATCCCAGAGATGCGAGCTGCCAACGTTGAGGTGTAGGATGACAAAAATCGCAGACAGCAAAAGAAGGGAAGTGGCTTGCAACACCTCTTTTGCATTTGTTTGATTAGGCCACTTTCTGCCCAGAGAGATGAGTGAAATGGAATCAAACTAAAGTTTTGGTGTCTTCACATCTATTCCGCTTGGTGAAGTCTCCCCTGCCATCCGACACAAATAAATATACACACCCAGCCATGCAACGGCACCTCGAACCAACTCCAAAACCCCTGACCGCCATGAAACAGCAAACCAAGCTCTTCAGCCGTATAGAGCATACCCGCCCCGGTTTGGCCTGGCAGAATCAGGATCTCTTCGCTCACCTGGCGGGACAAGTTGGAGACGGAGCTCCAGCGGCGCTCGGCGGACGACCAGCGGTCCTCCTGCGGGCGGCGGTTTCGCGGGGAAAGGAGTTTGGCGGGATCGGAGCCAGAGGGTATCTTCAGTCCCAAGTCTGTCGAGTTACTGACAAGTTACTACAGAAGCTCTCGTTCGTCCACCGTCAATCATCAACCATGTCACCACTTTTTTGACAGGTCGTCGGGTTAAACCGAAACAGGTCAAAGCCACATGTCAGCGTGTCAGCTCTCCTCCCCCTGCTCCACCAGCAGGTCACTCACGCTGAGGGACCTTCCGCCAATATCCCTTGGCAAAGAGCAAAGTGCATCGCTGATGCAAATTCTCACTGTTTCGCATGGGATCGTTACTTGCAGGGTTGTTTCGCTTGGGTCTTGGCACAAGTCCGCGGACAGGTTGTTTTCTCTTCATGATTTCGACCCAACCACATCTACCGTAGAAGTGCTTTGAAGGCTGCAGGATGCTGCGGGGTTGGGCTGAACATCGTTTGCAAGGCAATCCTAAGGCTGCCAGTCTACCATCCCAACAAATAAAACCCATGTGGTGCAGCTGGGTAGAGAGGCCCCTGAATCCCAGCCACCTACATCACACCCCGAAATAACCCAAGTATCCAGTAAAGAACAAATCCATAAGCTCCATGAATATGCAGAAAAAAATGAATAACTATATATCGTAGGGCAGGTGAAGGGAAGATCAGAAGAAAGAGGCCGTCCTTTGCCCGATCTTCCCTCCGTGCACCGTGCGGCAATGGTCGCCCACCGCTCCGTGGCTCCAGCGCCGACGCTCTGGCAGCCCAGCGGACCAGCTGCACCGAAAGCCGCTTCTCGGGCCTCCAACCGTTCGTAGCGTCCGATCGCTCCGTTCGTAGCGATGCCCTTTGTTCCTAGTAGCCTCTTGCTCCTAGTAAGGCCAGGAGCCCTAGTAGCATCCTTGCTACTAGCGATGGCCTCCACCACCGGAAGAAGACGGTCCTTCGATCATCCCGTCCGAAAAGTGTCTGCTCGACGCGTCCAACTTGTGCAACGTCAGCTTCGCCGACCAGACGGCCAGCCCAGACTTGCTCCAAATGCAGACAGGTTGCATTCGCCACACAACAAGATCTTCGACCCTCAGCGTTGTTTTGGTCTTCGAGTCTTCCAGTTCCACGAAGTCTTCATTTTTGCGTCCAAGAAGCAACTCTTCTCCGCGAAAGTATTGACCAAACTTGCCTTAGGGTAGGATGCAGAAAAAGAAGGAACTCACTCTAGGAGTTGCAAGCTGACAGGATGAGATTCTGCGCTGCCTCTTGAGGCTCTGGACAAACCAGAGATGACCGTAGCGAAATGTTCCGAGGCCGAGTGCTCTCAGAATTTTCTCCACCACCCAGAGCACCGAGGGCAGTGTCCTTTCTTGGAACTCCAATGGGGTTGACAGTCACCTGTTGACACCTATGAATGCAGGTAATTAGGTGACACACGGTGACACCTGAAATGATTTCAGACGTTAAAGTAAAACCAGCTGCTGGTGGCATGTTGACGAAGACCAGCAGCAGCGATGGAGAGGGCACCCTGTGCAAGCTAAGCTCGGTGGATTGTTTCAGAGTGCACATTGCTGTAAAAGCTGCAAGTGCACAAAATAGATGCATGGTTATTTAGGAATTATGTGAGTAATATGCTGTTGTGTGAGGTTTTGCTCAGGATTTGGGCATGCATCTCACAAGTGTTCCCTTTGCCTCTGCCGTCGTCCGGAAGAGACACATGCGCACGGGCTTTGATAAGAACCAAAGCCTCAAAGGCACCAGGAATCCGGGGTTCGTGAATTGCTTTCTTCGCATGGAAATCCCCAATTGCGAGGCCAAAAGACAGGTCTGGCACCTCATCGCAACCAAACCTGCGACGCGAAGAGCAACAGGCCGGCCAGACTCTGCGGCTAGATGTTGGAGGGTAGAAGCACTGCCACGAAAAGAAGAAGTTCATATAATGTGGACTGCGAAAAAATGATCACAAGCAAGCTGGCCAAAATGCCTAGTGTCTACTTTGCCAGGCGAGACTGCATGGGCGTACAGTTCTCCTCAGTTGGTGCCGATCGTGCTCGCACTGATTTGTGGAATGACCATGCACTTGCATGGTGAGATTAAATATATATATATACATATATAGCAAATAAATACAGTAAGCAAGAATCTCAAGGAATTATAAAGAACGGGCTAAGTAGATCAAATGAGTGCAGAGCCTGTCTGGTCTTGGGGTCCAAGATTCCCTTCAGTGCCAGGCTCTGGGAACGCACAGATGTCCAAAGCAGCAAAGCTCTCCTCCAGAACTCAGGAGAGCTCGGGCGATCGCCAGATATTGCAAGATTTAACAGTTTATAACAGTGTATTAATTATCTGGAAGGGGATGTGCAGGAAATCAGCTACTCTTCACACAAATGTCAAGACAACTTGTTCTTCTCTTTCCGGGCCATGAAAACTCCACCAGCATTTCACTTCTTCTCCAGGCAGTCGCCCGATGTGCCGAGTTGCTTAGAGTCCGCGTAGTCATGACCCGTCGCTTCCACTCCAGCTGGCAGATCGCCCGAGCTTCAGAACGTAAGACGATCTACATGCACTCAAAATAAAAACAAAATTAGATTGGGTGTCCATGGAAAAAGGCAATGGTTGGACTAAGTGTCATTCAAATTCAACTGTTATCTCTTCATTCCCAATCATCTAAGCCATTCTAAGCCTAAGCCAATCTATTCATCTTCGATCCCAGCTTCGGATGAAATCCCGTTCTGAGCGGCGCTAGCCTTCGAGGGAATCCAAGAGCACCTTGTTGAGGTTCGACTCCGACTCATGGCCACTGGCCACATTGATGACGCTGGCAGGGTACTGGACCTCATCCTGGCCATTCAGCCACACCTTTTGCAACAAATGAGGTAGACATGTGCAAAAATGCAGAGAGAGAGAGAGAGAGACAGAGAGAATGACAGAAAATGTGTATATGACAATGAGTACTATGAGTACAGTGAAAGTGAGTATTATTTTGAGATATTTTGAGTGTATGATATGTGTTGAACTCAAAAGAGATATATAATGTTACATAGAGAGAAACTTTGAAATGGAATGAAGCGAACCTGGTGGAGCCTGTCTGTCAGACCTGTTTGTGCTGGACGCGGGCATCGAATCAGGCAGCCGGACCCGCTCACGACGTCGGGCCAGGAACTCCGTCAAGAGGAAAGGCCCCAAGAAGTTGATCTGCCAGGTGCGGCCAGTGCCTCGACCCAACAGAACCAGCTCCTCTCGTCTAAAAATGATCGTCGCCTTTACGCGAGGGCTTTGGCTTTGGCGTTTGTCCTTTTTGTGTCCTTTGGCGAATTTCGAAGGTAACAAGAGTGACAACCTGGAGATGTGAAAAGACCCCATAGCAGACGTAGCACCCAGCACCCACAACTCTGTATGATCTCGAGCGCTTGGCGGTTCTCAAGCTATCCCATTCGAGCGGCCGTACTTTGTTCGATCACCTTCATGTCTTTCCTGGCAAGATGGGTTTGTCTGAAATAGTCTTCAAAACCATTGAACGCAAGAGCAGCAAAACACGCCACAGTCCGTATCTTTCTGCCCCCCCAAAAAAATGCAAAATCACGGCGCATATCGCGTGATTCAGGGGTCCTTGTAGCCGGCGTTGTTGACCAACATGCGCAGTCCGGGCTTGCCTTCTCTAAGAAATTCATGCGCCTCTTCCTGAGTTGCCAGTGCAAAACGAGGGCTCACACCTGTTTTTGCTTCGCAGCAAAACTGTTCTGTTTGTCAAGGAACATTCACACATCGAACTCAACACAGGCCCATGCAGTCAATGGAAAATAAAAGACTGTTTGGAGGCCCCGCTGGAACGGGTGGGACTCTCCAAGGCTCAGCGAAGCGCTGCACGGAGTCAAAGTCCAAAAGCTCCAAGTTGGAAACTGCGCCGACGGCCGGGGCGACGCCCGGTCTTGCAAAGCCGCAGACGTTTCTTTTGGCCCGTCAGAGAATGTCGGAAGGTCGGATTGGACAATAGAATATAGACATAGAGTGACAATGAGTGACATATATAATTATCATATCTAGTATTATATTTAGTGATACATACAAGGGTAACATGAGGATGTGCTTGATCATACTTGGATCATCTTGGATCAAACTGGAGTGAAATTGGAACAATGAGATGCAAGAATATGCGAGACTCGAATCTGTTTAGGACTAACATCTTCTTTTCCTTCTTCGGTGGGTTGGATACCGTTAATTTGCCCACTGTCCAATGAGCTTTAAACTCGTGCGAGCCACCTCTCACTTCTGGCACAAATCCATTCAAGGCACTTGCGGTCTTCGCGTCGCTCCCAGCTTCTGCAGCACTGGTCGATAGACAGCCCAGCAGCAGTGAAACCCTGCTGTGACGGAGTAGCCGGGCAAGTTCCTGTCACGCACTCCGAAACCATTCCTGTTCTTGTTTATATACATACATGTCAAGAGCACTGTCTTCCGCTTGCTGATTTAAAAATTCACTCCTAACCGTTCGACTGCAAAAGTCCTTGCCAATGCCCCTGTCCGCACCAGTGATCACGACTCTCCCCTGGCTGTCAGACTAAATCAGCAAACTTCTTTGGCGTTTGTGGAGAATTATGGAGAACCTTACAGTAAAGCGGCCTCTTCATCCTCTTTCCTAGGTTGGAGGCCATCGCTATTAGGTTGGAGGCCCTTGCTAGTAGGTTGGAGGCCATCGTTATTAGGTTGGAGGTAAAGGGGCCTCTTCATCCTCTTCCCTACTGCAGTTCTTCATTCGGCCTCTGCCCCCACGTGCTCCTCTAAGAGTTCTTTGAGACGCCTCTCGGCACGCCACCGTCGCCACCAAGGCTCCTGGTTTCGAACACGACCAGGCCGAAGCTGACGCCTTCGTTTTTGCTCCGCTCAGTCCACAGCACTTAATTAAGTAGGGGAGTAAACTCCTATTAGCTACTTAAGCTACTAGTATGGACGCAAGATAGCTCACACACTAATAATTTTGTTCTTAAAATCTTTAGAGAAACTTAGACTATCTTACTTAACAAACTGCACAGTAACGCATAGCAGAGCTGAGTTTACAATATCTAAGAAATTCTCACAATATGCCTTCCAGCTCCCATGTATCCATTTCCCCAAGGCACGAACAGCAGGGCCACTCCCAGGATTGCACTGATGCCCAGCGCAGACTTCCGCATGGGCCATTCGATCGATGTCAATGGACGGGGGCTGTTTTAAGGAGACGCCCCCCAAACCCACCGTGTCGATGTCACCCTTTGTGAGACGCAGCACAAAAAAAGAAAAACGGAGCAACACGCCAATTATAAATGGTGATTTGTGTATATATTTGTCTGAAACTGTGCTGCTCATGCTTTTTTCTGGCGGTTTATCTCTGGATCTCTGGAAGTTGGATCTTGAGGTGATGTACACAATATTGTGTTTGTGGATGCATATTCTCTTTCATGTTTGATCCAATCAGTGCAACTTCAAGCAAAAAAACAAACATGACAAAGTGTGGCAAGCAACTACAGTATGTTTTTTAAAGCCCGTTGGCTCCTCCCCCTGAAAACTGCTTGGATATGCTTGGATCGCATGTCATTCCACATCTCACCATCTTCCACCGCTCCGCAGTCGCTTCCAAGCCTGGGAGCGCTGCCATGTTCTTCTTCCGAGGAACCTTGGCCTTGTCGCCGCTCTTCGACGATCCGAGACAGATCGGACCCGAAGGAGCGACTGGGAGGAGAGACTCAGAGGGATCAAGCCGGTCGTCTTCTGATCCTAGGGAAAAAGGTTAATTTACACCGGCATAGACCTCAGACAGCGAGTGTATAGGTTTAAGGGACACGCCACGGACGGCTGTCACCGCAGCACGCAACATCAGACCAGTCCACCGCGCCCGCTTTGCCCTATAAGATTGGCAAGGACCAGCCAAAGCTGCCCGCACGACATTATGAGCATTGCTCCGCAACACGTTGCCATGCACAATAGGACAGCCAGTAATGCCTGGCATGACATGATGCCATTCTGGGCATGACATCACGTCGCCCCTCGCAAGACATGATGTCATCCGTGGCATGACATGATGTCATTCCTGGCATGACATGATGGCACCGCTGGCATGACATGATGCCATTCTGTGCATGACATCACGTCGCCCCTCGCAAGACATGATGTCATCCGTGGCATGACATGATGCCATCCCTGGCATGACATGATGGCACCGCTGACATGATGTCGTTCCTCGCATGACATGACGTCGTCCCTGGCATGAC
Organism: Durusdinium trenchii; assembly: GCA_963970005.1. NCBI lineage: Eukaryota > Dinophyceae > Suessiales > Symbiodiniaceae > Durusdinium > Durusdinium trenchii. Next base: position 103,624 of record CAXAMN010023917.1, on the reverse strand, counting down.
ATGATGTCATCCCTCGCATGAACGAAACGCCGATCCAGAGCCAGCACCTGCACCAGCACGGGCAAAAGAAAAGTCAATCCAGAGCCAGACCATTGAGAAGTAAGAGCTCCTGTAGCTTGGGGAAACGCCGACCCAGCACCAGCACGAAATGCGAGCCAGCACCTGCACCAGCACCAGCGCGTCAGCAGCACGGGCAAACAACAAAACGCCGATCCAGCACCAGGACCAGCACGGCAGCAGCGCCCGCAAAACCAAAACGCCGATCTACAGCCAGCAGACCTGCACCAGCATCAGCACGGCGGCAGGACCCGCAAAACCAAAATGCCAATCCAGAGCCACACCATTGAGAAGTTAAAACCCCTATAGCCTGCAGCTATCTGGGGAATAAACAAAAACGTAAACCGTAAACCAATGTCTTTGGCCCCAACACTACGTGTGGTCTCTTTCTGGCTAGAAAACATCCCACGACGCAAGGCTCATCTAGGTCGCTATAGTCTGCGTGTGTTCAGCAACTTCACCTTCCAATTCCCTGCCTGACTGTCTAGCTTTGCAGCCATCTGCATCACAGCCTGACACGTCCGCACATGCTGCAAAGCAAGAGGCTATGAAAACTCCTCTGTAAAACTCAGCACTCGACCCATTCTGCCTTACTGGGCCTTACTAGGCATAGCCTTTCTATGCCTTCCATTTGACATTCTCCGGCCTTCTTGCTCATGCACCCCTCCCGCCAAAGAGGCTCCTCACACGACGTGTCGACCCAAGAGTTCTCACCGAAACATACCGAAACCCACCGAAGCCACCGATCAATCTCCTGTAGGAGCTTGTAAGACCGTGCCTTCTGCGGGTCGGTGACCTGCCAAATGCGAACGTGAATTCTCCAAATCCATAAACATGAGAAGATCATTCTCCAAATCCATACACAACTCACGTCATTGTTCCGAGTTTCTTTTGACTCTTCTCTTTTCGCTCTGAAGCAACATATTATGCATTCACAGGTCCTCATTCACGGAGTATATGTTGAGTGAATGCCAATCTGCTATAGCTGTGCTTCGGACAGAACTTGATTGGTGGAGAGGTCGATGCTCCAACACAAGAGAGGAAACAATGTATCCCCAATGGCCTGACACTCCTCCATCCCATCTGCAGCTAGTCTAGAGATCTCCTGGTCGCAACGCAAGCTGCACACTGTATGTCACATCTGAGGTAGCCTTATCCACCAGTTGAAAGTGCTTCAGCACTGCATCTGGTTCACAAATGTTCACAAGCCAGAAAGCACATCTCAAATCTGGGAGTTGGAGGCCCTCGCTAGTAGGTTGGAGGCCCTCGCTAGTAGGTCGGAGGCCATTCCTATTAGGTTGGAGCCCTTTAGGGTTGAAGGCTTTAATCCATTCACGTCATTATGAGGCCATTGTCATGTCGAGATCATGTCCTCAAAAGCGTTTGAGCGACAACAAATGTTCGGCTGGGCTCCTTGACAAGCTTCTTTCGGATTTCGGATGCGATCTGCCGTGGGCTGATTGCAGAAAGGAGGGAAAGCACAAGGGCACACATATAATATATTACATTGTATGATAGTGTTACTAGATATGATACAAGTATATATTAATTATAGTATATAGTAATTGTACAGTATTGAAAGGTGATGAGTGTATATGATGAGGCTTGCATGGGCCTTTGTAGATCTTCATACATTTTCCAGCACAAACAAACCATTTCAGCCTCCTGCAGCTCGGCCATGTGGTCCTGGTACTGCGCATTTCTCACTTGTCAGTGCTTTGGTCAACCGCACAAAGGGAGCCCTCCTCTGGCACGTTGCGTCTGCTCAGCCCTGTGATGTCAGCTTGGATCCCTATGAGATACCATAGCTCCTGGCCGCACAGAATGGCAAGTTCTGAAAAAGATCTTCTGCATTCGACATACTAGTATTCTGAATTCTAGCGAACTATGGTCACAAAATGTCGCAAGTTCAAAAACGACAACAACTCGACCGCCTCGTCAGTCTCCACATCTACAGCAATGGTCAAACCACGCAAGTCTAGAAGATTTATGAACCTTGGAACACCAGGGCTGGACCAGTTTACAGAGAGGAAACGACACGTCTTTGCATCATGTCTCTTGAGCTCTCCACATTTGTCCCGATTTCTTCCGATTTGGAAGAAGGGCCGTGAAAGCTCCACCACTTTCACTTGCCAAACGGAGTCCAACCAGATCCGACGGGGAGATGGGGCCTCGAGGCGCTCATTCAAGCGAAACGGAAGGCACTTAGCCTTGCGCGCTGCTCGCGCGCAGTGCTCGCGTCGGGCGACGCGACGACGAAGTCGGTGTCGACTGGGTCCAACTGGGGCGACCACAACCCTGATTCAGGAAGCGACAATTGGCCCCTAAGATTTCACTCCTGACAGGTGAAGAACTGAAGAACTGTGAAGGTCCGGCATGACTCAACAGGCAATAAAATGACAAGCTGCTTAAACAATATTAACAACATGAAACATATCATGAAATCAAGTGCACACAAAGCTTCAACTTGGCAGCCCAAGCCTTTTGAAGCCCGTCATGGTTTCAAACGCTTCGGAGACAGCAATGAGAGGGAAATCAATGCCTAAGTCATCAGGTACGTGCAATGGCATATGATTGCAGATTTATGAGTGGCTGAGATGCTGGCCCCGTGGATCAGCAACGCTCACACAGAATTTGCAGGACTGAACCTACAAGTTCACAAGCTCCAAAGAAAAATCCCAACCATATCCTCATCCATCCATCTTCCTAGCATGTAAAAAATTGTCCTTTCCATTTCCTCATCTTTCCAAAACTGCTTTAGGAGCCAGGCTGCACCCATGATCGCCTTTTTCACGATGGTTTGGGACACCTGGGCAAACAGGCGACGTACTGAGGCCGCTCCACGTGCTGGGCTTCTGCAGCCCTGACAACTGCAGAAATGATCTCGTCAATGTCTCCAGGCTGTGTTTCCTGTGGCAATCAAGTTGGTTGGACAAGCTGCCAAGAAAATCTCCAAAAGCCAAATCTCCAAGCATGCTGTTTTCTGAAGGTGTCGAATCTTTGCTACCTGGGGAGCGGCCGCGGCAGTCGGCTGAAGCTGGGAGGCCTGGCAGAGAACCCCAGCAGGTCATCATGAGTCCTCATGACATGATCGAGTGTAGTCTGTTATGATATTGAGATGTCGATGCATCACCAAATGTGTACCTTTGGGGTGCAATGCTCTATTTTCCTGGCTCTTCCTTGTCATTAGCAGGGCGCTTTTGCGCATAGCTTAGCATTGGTGCGGCCAACCAACTTCCTGGCGGAAACGCGTGCCCTTCAAGGCATTGACAGCTGAAACAACTGTTCACAAAATGACTCAACTCGAGAGTACAATGATTGCATGATTGTACCAAAAATTTGATCCAAGAAGTAGAAAACGAAGCTATTCCATGCTATTCCCTTTGCCTCCCAGCGCGAATTTGGCTCCCAGGAAGCATGGAGTTCAGGCTCTCCAGAAGCCCTGGGAAAGCAAAAGACCGAGAGGAGTGACAGTCTGATGTTCAAGAGTCTGGAGGCTGTCTAATCTTTACGAATATGTTCTAATTATTTGCTAAGTTTGGAAAACTGATATCTTATATTTACTCACAATAACTACGAAGCCGTTGAGCAATCATGCTACAATACGTATTAAAGACCCTCACTCTTTCTCTTGCTCATCACAGTGGCGTTCATCCCCGCTTTTCACTATATATATATATAATCTATACACCGTATACTGTCAAAAACTGAAGTTGCTCAAACTCTCAGATCTCCAAATATCAAAAAAGACTAATCAAAGAAATACGTTGAGGCTTACTAGGGTGGAGGCCATCGCTAGGTTGGTCCTCTTGGTCCTACCCTTCGGACCTCAGACCGGGCCTTAGAATTACAAGCGGCCAATCGCAGATTCCATTCTCACTCACCTGAGGAGTTTGATGTAAGAACCGTTTTGAGCGGACAAGTTGTTTGTTGACATGGGAGAGTTGCAGCATGAGAAGACCGCCTCCACTGAGTTTTGGAGTTCAATAAGTGAACCAAAGGCCCACAACATCAAGTAACGCTTCAACTTCCTGTCAAGCTTTGATTCTAAGCAAAAGACCTGGCTTTGTCCAGCGGGTCTCCTCCAGGGGTACGGGATGCCATGCATCAAAAATCAGAAAAAGCCACACAGCACTCCTTCGTGACTGTATTGTAATAGAAGTTCCTCCCACTGGATGGGTCGTTGTGCTCTTCCCAATTCGGTGGAAGTCCTCCTGGTGCCGCTGGAGCTGCTGGTGCTGCTAA
>CAXAMN010023917.1:75116-85566 GCA_963970005.1 Durusdinium trenchii | reverse complement strand
TGTCCAGTCGGGAGGGAGTCCTCCAGGGATTGGCGGTGCTCCAGGGGTGAATGGTCTTGCCATTGATGCAGCCAGAATGGTTGCAGCAGAACTGATGTCACAGAACCACTAGCTGGCCTTGGACAACCATCGCGTCGAATGTGCGTGGGCGCTGGCGCTTCGTTGAATAAAATCACTACTGGTTACAGTAGCTTGTGTAGCCGATCATAGCAGCATGCTCAAAATCAAACAATTGGATGTAGCTTCCACTCAATGTTGTCCTACTGTAATCAATAGCTGTTTCTCTCTATTTCTTTGGACCTTTAGATCTGTCTTTTTCACAAAACAGGTGGTGGTGACTCAAGGAGCTACAAGTCCCGGAGGGTAACATTCTCAACTTGTGGCCCCTGCAAACTCCCTGGCCAACCAACAAACTGCTGCGCTGCAACCACTCCACTTGCTGCAGGGTCAAAGGCAATGGCTTTGGGATCCTGCAAGAGCAAGTGGTTGCATGGTTTTTAGAGTCGTTCACTGCTACAGCAAAATCGCAGCTCCTCTCAGGTGAGCGGCTCTTTTATCATCCTATCAGCATGTGGCCAGCTGGTGCTTGCTGATGTTGGACAGAACAACTCCATGCTGACTGCTCAGTGCTGGGAGTGTGTCTTGATGGGTTTTGGTGATTTATTCAATGAATGATCTCTCCCTCTCTACTTGGTCTTGAGGTGCGATTGAGTTGGCGGGATCAAAATTACGCAGGTTGGGGTTGCGATGTGGTGTATTGTCTTGAGCCAAGTTGTTGCAGAGATGTCGTCCATGAGGTAACAAAAAATATCACCAGCCACACAAAGCCTGCAAATGCTAGCTGCTATATGCAGCCTGTCTGGAAGATGAATTCATGTTAAGCTCTGGTGCAGGCACAAAAGAGACACGTCAGCTCATTTCAAAGCTTTGTAGGTCATTTATCACCCTGTAGTTTACTATTAGTCCCGTGTGCTGGAAGAGAAGAGAATTTGCTAGCTCCTCCAACAAGCAGAATCCTTCCTGAAGCCGATCGTGGCAAGCTGGATTTGCCTGAAGCAGTGAGACAAATTACCAGCCGACCATATTCTTTCCTTTATCTCAGAAAATCTCAGGCTCCACCCCTGCCTGAAACAAAGCTCGCGCAATTGCAAGGCGGGTTGCACCAGCCTGAAATCCGTCGCATGATCAATCCAGCTAATTTGCGGCATTGGATTCCGTCAACCTTTGGCAAGGTGTGTCACAGTTTCAGTTGCCCTCTTAAAGCCCTCTGTCCTTCCATGTCCTTTATCTGTTTGTCCTTTCAAATGTGTTTTGCGTAGGCCTGGCCACTCCATCCACCCCCTCTGACCGCAACGAAGACGTCGTATAGTCCGGCAGTGCCTCAGGCCAACTCAAGAATTGCGAAGAAACATGTCCTGCACATGATTCTATCCATACACATGGCAGTTTGTGAACTACATAAACTACAGATGGCAGCTACTTAAATGATATTGGCATCACCTGGTGTTCCATCAACCTCGGGTAGCCCGAGTCTGCTGCCGGTCAGCTTGAACGGCTGGCAGACATCGATGCCTCACAGTTGACCATCTGAGCAAAAGCAGCTATCTCAATCACTTGGGGTCCTACGGTTGTAGATCTGAGGCCATCTGGCGTACATGTCCTGACACCAAATGTTTGACTTTCTCTATGACTTCCGTCACCATGTGAAGTCGTGTCCTCAGCCCTGCCGGGTGTTCAAGTGTGTCCACCTTCGAACCAAGGGTATGCTTTTGCATGTTTTACAGCAGGGGATGCAAGCCACCCATCCAGTCTTGAACCAACCCACACACACCACACACACCCAAAATATAAAAGGAATGCCGCGCTCAACACCATACCTGCACCTTGAAGCCACTGATTCTTTCATACGTCCTTTCGATTTCAGCCAATAATCGAAAACAATTGCCCTCCTCATTGCCGTTGACACGGAAGATACCAGTCCCACGAACCAGCAAAGCATGAGCTGCAGCCCGCTTCCGAGTTCCGCGGCCTGAGCAGAGTCCGACCGCCGGCGAACGAAATCGCATCCAAGGTGAAATCCTTTCAACCAACTGTGCAAAAGCTATTCTTTGTCTGCTTCGAATATACAAACAAAATAGAGTTTGAATTAAGAGATTACGACCATCTATGTTCTCTGATCCATTATTCCGATCTACCATACAACTATATACTTCTATTCATGTAGTCTTCAGGTGGCAAACCAGCCATACCCTGACAAACGACAGTCTCATTCTGCATAAAGGGACACAAGTTTGGCGTATGGCCTATAAATATAAATACGAGTACAAGTCTGGTTGCACCCAGCAGGTCTTCTCCATTGATCTTCTCAAAAAAGAAATACCCGCCTTAAACAACCCCCCAAACACTGTACAGCAGCCGGTGCAGCTGTTCACAGCTTTTGCTGATGACAAAGAAGCAAAGAAAGCTTCTCTGTGATTCGCACGGAAAAGGCGTGAATGTTGACTTCGCCTTCACATCTTGATAGCCACTCCTCATCTTTGTGCCAGAACTTGGCTGGCATGTCAGGCTTGCCATACCTGGCATTTAGTTTTCACAAATCTGACCGTTCGCTTGTCTCGCTTGCAGCCACTTTGTCAGCTTCTCAACTCTTACACCAGCCTCTCGAAGGCAGCATGAATCATTCGATTGACGTTGTTCTTGTTCCTGAGTAGGAAGCAAAAAATGTCTGGCCAAAGCTGCTGAAACAAAAGGCGCTTTGAACAACAAGAGAACTGCCTTTTTCTTAAGTCCAGAGCCCGTCATCTGAGTTTGAGCCCGTGCTCTCACTGCCCGCCTCACCCTCCGAAAATCGTCCACGATCGGAATCTGAAAACATCTGAAAGACGCAGGCCTCCTGAAGCTTGTCGTAGTCACCCTCCTCAGGTTCCACCTGGCAAGTGTTCACTAGGAGCAAAACCTGAAAACAAAGCAGAACTTCTTCTGTTGCGCCGGAAACTTTCCCTCTTACTCATGATCGGGAGGGTTGAACAAAACTTCTTGGCTGGGTGTAACTTTGTCAACAATCGAAATCAAACTTCTCTGCTATATCTGGAGCTGGAAGCACCACGTTTCATAGGTGGCATCCCACGTGTCATAGGTAGCCACAGTCAGAATTCAAGTTGCTTTCAGTAAACCCGAGCCAAGAACACGATAGTTCAGAAACATGCGGAAAGCCACTTCTTTGTGCAGAAAATATACAGTGTCTTTCTGACCATCTATATAGTTTCTTAGTTTGTTTTTCTGCAGTCAATTTTTCAGAAGAAACGCGATATCGAAGAGACGCGGTCGTGCTCAGAAACAGGTTCTGACCTCAAGATGGGCAAGAGCACCACCAGTCTAATGTTAAATTTCCTTTGCCCCCTCTTGTCCACCAAACTTAGCTAGGAAGGGGACTTTCTCTACAAGAAATAATGTCTCAGCTTTCAGGCATGCCTTGGAAAGGATTCTGCAAGAATTGGCATCTACGGTAGCTAAGAAACGTGTTCCCAGGAGGCGATACCAAAGAAACTTGCGCGTTCACGTTTTTGAAGTCAATTCTCGCCAAATAGATTGATGCCTCCAAAAAGTTCTCCAACATGAAGGGGCTGTCGTCCCGGGAAAACTCGGGCCCTTTAACCTCGGAAAACTTGTGTCGAACGAGTCAAAAGTTGTAAGAACATCCAGGTGTCCGACAATCTGGTACTGAACCTGTCGCAGGACTGGAGGGCATGCACTGAACATGTGGGCTGAACATATCAACCATATGTCCAATTGTTGACTCCGGGATGCTTGAGAAATGAGCATGCTCTCGGAGAGAAGGAATAGCGCAGTAGTCTTGCCTATTCATCAACCCGGCCTCATCTACAGTGTAGATACCTGCCATCTTGGCTAGGTACAACCTCAGCGCCGAAGCTGCACTTTCTCTCCAAATGTTTTCGCGCCGTGCAGGAGCAAAGCCCTTGCAGGTAGCCCAAGTCCCCAAGTCTGTGGGTGTATGAGAACTATACAATGTGTTGTTTTGTTTGTTGTCTCCAACTAACCCTTGCAAATTGCACTGCAGCCCCTGGCGCTTCTTCCAGAGATCCATGTGGCTTTCTTCTGGTCTGTGGCAGTTCTGCACGTCCAGATTTTGCTCAACCAGGCAACGACAGTAGAATGGTACCTGAAACGTTTTGCTCAGCTGTCCTTTTGTATCACTCCCACTTGCTGCACTTGGAACTCCTCTGCGCTGCCAGGTTCGCTACAAAGCAATGGAAAGTGCAAGATTCAAGGGTCCTTGCCCACCTTGAGGTATTGCCCCCCTGTCAGAACGGACATGTGACATATCTGTGCAAGGCTTGAAGTTCAGAAATCAAATAACAAGCCTAGGAACCTAATAGGGACAGCCTCCAACCTACGCCTCCAACCTACTATACCAATGGTCTCGAACCTACTATAGTGATGGCCTCCAACCTACTATAGCGATGGCCTCCAACCTACTTACTATAGCGATGGCCTCCAACCTACTATAGCGATCTCCTCCGACCTACTAGTATACAAATGGCCTCCAACCTACTACTATAACGATGGCCTCCAACCTTCTACCTTCTACTATAACGATGGCCTCCCACCTACTACTATAAAGATGGCCTTCAACCTACTACTATAGCGATGGCCTCCGACTCCAACCTACTATAGCGATGGCCCTCAACCTACTATAGCGATGGCCTCCAACCCACTACTATAGCGAAGGCCTCCAACCTACTACTATAGCAATGGCCTCCAAGATAACAAGGCAAGGAAAGAAGCAAAATTGATGCGCATTGTTTGGTATGGCAACATCCCCTCTTTGCCTGCTCCGTGGCAGCACATCGCCAAGTCACGGACAAGAAACCTACGTTTCAGACTGGCCATAGACGTGTAATACAAGTGTACATTATAAATACATGTCTTGACTAAGGATTGACAGACAAACGACAAACGTCGCCACTGTCAAACAAATGTTAGCCATGACTTCATGACTCGGCGTCTCAGTTCTGGAATCTTAGCTGGACAAAGACTCCTTTCGCAGTCCTGATATTGTACTATTCATTTGCCATTTGGTTGTACTAGTTGCCAAGCTTTTCTCCGGATAGCGAATTGCCTCCCTTTCCGAAATCAGGGCCCTGGCGTCGCGAGCTGGACAACGGCGCCAGCGCACGGTTCATGGCAGAACTTGTCTGAAGAGCTCCAAAGACCAAGAAGAAGACCAAGAAAAGAGGGCAAGGAATATAGATCAAACTCCTCACTGTTCCGTTCTATCACTTGGTGACCGAATAGTCTTTATCCGCTGAGAACCAAAACAAGTACAGAGCGTTGCACAGGACCTGACGGGACCTGACGGGACCTAATGTGTTTACGGACTTTTTGAGAAGAAATCGAGGTGTGGATCCGATCTGGTGTCATCTCAGGTACCCAAGAAGAGGGTAGAGATTCAGTGTTGGAGAAGCATTAATGGCATGTAAGCGAACGCTTGAGCCACACTGGCTATGGTTTTGATCCCGAAGGAAACAAACAACTTTGGGGGTACAGGCACAGTTGATTTCTGTCAGGCAAAACCTGATGGCAAATCCGGTGAAAGTTTGAATTCGAGTTCGAATTCAGCGAAAGCCTCCCTCCGACCGTCTGACCGTCCTTTTGGTCCGCAGCCGCTTGTGGGCCATTGAAATCGCAGACTCCAAGCTGTGAGCGATGCAAAGCGATACGAAGCTGCCTTTTGAACAAGCTCACAAAGCTCTGATGGGTATTTCAAATTTCGGTATTTCTCGAAAATGTATCTTCTTTGTGCATCAGCTTGCAACGCTATTCTTCACGTTTAAAGTTGCGATCCCCTGCTGCGAAGGCAACATGAGGTCACATGAACACATTGATGTTGTTGCATTTGACCTACCAGAGCCAGATGTCATGTCCGTCCCATGAGCCATATTCGCATCGTCGTAAACAATACTCCACCCCTCAAGGCTCTTCACATGCTGTTGAGATGAAAGTTGCAGCCCATCCGTGCTGCGACCTCCAACCCAGGCCGCCCAGGCCTGATATTTTGCTGGCACGCTGCCTCAGAGGGATTGTAGGCCGTAACAAGCGATTGAGCCTGTTGAATTGCCCGCCAGGAAAAGGCTTTCTGATGTTCGATGGGTCGAAGCAATCTTATGAGTATGTTTTGACAAAATTCCGCAAAGGCCTCAAACGTCAAGACCTTTCAAGACTAGATCTCACTCACAATCTCAGCTGAATCAGCCTCATCGTTTCTCTTTGAATCTCAGCTCAATTCATCGCAGCTCTCATTCAAGGCTCAAGCTTTGTCGTGCATCACCTGAAGAGGCGTTCCAAGCAGCGACCGATGAACAAAGGGAGTCCGGACTAAGTGCATCGTTACTAGTAGCTAGAAGCTACTAGTAGCTCCTGACATTACTAGTAACAAGAAGCTCTAGTAGCAAGGTGCATCGCTACTAGTGGCACCTTCCGCAAAGGCCTTAGAACATAGTGTTTTTTCACCAAAAAAATAAGAGTCACATAGTGATGGGTTTATCATGTTCTAAGTGTCAGGTTTTTGCATGTTCTAAGTCTAAGGTTTTGCAGGTCCATTTTCTTGTCTATTTTTTCACCGATTTGTTCTAAGTGATTGTCCGTCACTATACTAGGAACAAAGGGCATCGCTACGAACGGAGCAAGGACGCAACAAGTCCGGTGGAGTCCGTCGTCCCTGAGGTACCATGCTGTGCGTCAAGCATGGCGAGAAGTGCCTGCGGAGAGCGCAGAAAGCGTCATCCCAACCGGGAAACGCGGGAACTAGTAGCGATGCCCTTTGTTCCTAGTAGCGTCCTTGTTCCTAGTAGTAAGGCCAGGAGCCCCTAGTAGCGTGCTACTAGCTACGAGTAGCTTCCAGGCTCCCGGTGAATTCCATAATTGAAAGCGGGAACCAATGGAGACGGTGAGGAGCAAAGTGTAGAATAAACAGGTGAAGCCTCCATTGATGGAACAGCATCGGTCGGCTCCTGCAAACGAACTTTTACAACATACAGTGCGAAGAACGGCTGCCAGTGACGTCTTCCAGCCAAGATATCCAAAAGAAAAGTTGCAACAACATGAAAAACAAAGGCTAGTAGGTTGGAGGCCATTGCTTCTAGGTTGGAAGCTATTAGGTTGGAGTAAGCGCATGAATACTGTACCTGCACCTCCTCTTTTGGCCTAAGCAACAGTTCAACACATCTGCCATTGCCCCTTCAGTCAGTGCTGTTTGATGTCGGTCCAAAAAAAGACGAAGAAAGCAAGGCAAGCACAGGCAAGCCAACAAGGACGTTGAAGCGCGAGTAACTTGCGATCACTATTTCCACAATTGGTCTATGGCAACAGTACTGAGGATCTTGGCCTTCCAATCACTTGTAAATCTTGCTCAGGCCCCAACAAGGCTTGCAAAGCTGTGCTGAAGCCTCTGTCACTCTGCTCTACCCCAAGAGACCCGTGACAGACCTTGGATTCAAGGGATATTAAGGAGGACATATGGTCTATTTATGTTGCGTCTGAAATTCAAGGCTCTAAGGCATATTCAGCGTTCTCATAAGCTCTGGCCGAGGCATTTCAGGACGATCCCCACATGTCACATGGCCCTCCCTGCCGCAGGATTGAGCTCCTTGGATTGAGCTACCTTTTACAGATCTTCCGGATTTGAGCTACCCCCCACAGCCTTTCCGCCGCCGCCCGGAGGGTCGGGGCTCCTAGGTGAGTACGAACATGAAAGAAACATCAAAGTTGCCATGATTTGATGCAAAAAGCACAGGATGAAGAGAGCGAAGAGAGTTGGAGTCTGAGTCTTTCTTCCAGGAAATCCCAGCAAAAGGACTCTACACATATAGATATTCTTGAAGAATGACTGCCAAAGAGACTGAACTCATTAATAGACTCTACACTCCTGACTCCTCTATAGAATTACTCTAGTTGCGTAACTCCGCACTTGAACCAGTGAGATCCTGCACAGCTTTCTCGGAAGCCACTGAACTCGCTGCCAGTTCAGCAGCGACCTGCCTCTCCGACGGATCCTGAAGGTCAGAGAATTGGGTCTGACAAATGGTAGTAACAAGAAGGCTACTAGTAATGATGCCACCCTTTGTTCCCAGTAGCATTCTTGTTCCTAGTAGTAATGCCAGGAGCTACTAGTAGCTTCTTGCTCCTAGTAGCGATGCCCTTGATACTAAAGTCTCGGAAAGGATAGGAAGTTGGCAAAGAGAATGTGCGAATGCCTGAGTTACAGTGGTCGACAAGATCACTCGTGACCACTTCCAAACCTCTATGAAGCACTTCAAAGGCTGGTTGTCTAGTCCCTGCCATTCCCTGCCCACTTCATCATACGCTCACCTGATCTCACCTGTATCACTGTCCGCGGACAGTCTCCTATTGACTCGCATAGCTCAAAGACTTCTAGAGCAAGCCGCACAAATATGCTTCGCACGCGAGGACAAGGAAGTCACTGGTCCTCTACAGCTGAAGCGGTGACCGTTGGTGCAGATTCTTGCGGCGAATCCTGAGCAGCAGCATGCACTTCCTATGGTTGAATGGCCACATTTCCTGAACATACCTCCATTTTCTGAGGTTGGTTGGGCTAGTTCGGCTAATTTCTTCGTTTCTGTATATTCTTTCCCTCCCACGCCTCTTCGGCCAGCATCTGGAGCAGTGCCTGGAGCCGAAGGTGTTCGACGCAGAGATCGAAGTGGTTCGACGTCGCCTCCACTGATGGGATCTCTTGGTTCGCGTCCACCGCCTCGTCGGAGCTCCGTCAAGACCGGTCAAAAAGATGTCAGAGAACTATTGAAATGTATGATACACATCATGTATCACAATGTAACACATTATGTATCATACATTCAAGAAAAGGGTCACCAAAGTCCACACCAGCCCACTTGCTTCCTCAGGAGTGCGATTTGTCTTGATGTTTATGACCCCACGAAGAGATCGTGCCGTGCCACTCACAGGAAATCAAATGTTGCAAGGCTCAAAGATAGTAACAATAAGCTTTTTTGGCCAGTATGTCTTTGAAGCTTCTAAAGCTTTCTAGGATTCTAGGAACTAGAAGCTACCTTGGGAATCGTTTCATTCGTTTCACCTGTAGCAACAAGAAGCTTTTTAGGTCTGACTGAGTCTGACTCTTCAGATGGTGGACGACTCATTAGTCCAACCGCTGTCAAATCAGTTCCTCCGCCTCCTCGGGTGGTCGTGCAGGGTCTGACAATAACTCTGCGCCCTGCAAGCGCAGTGAAGCCAAGTGTCGAATTGACAAATGGTCCAGGAGATAGTGACTGGGGGAGGCTCCGAGAGGCTCTGGGAGAGGCTCTGGGTCTCCATGTTGAGCGACTAAAGAAAGAAAACAAAACTTCTTTGTCTTCTTCTTCTTCTTCTTCCTCCTCTTCTTCTTCTTCTCAGCCCTGACTCTCCTCGTGCCTGGAGCTCTGCTTCCACGGCCTGGGAGGACTTTCGAGCCTGGAAGAGATCAACAAATGAAGCACCGTAGGAGAATCGACAGGAAAATCAGAATGCACGGACTGCTTTTAGCACGTTTAATCAGGGAAAAAGCTCTTTTGCCTTTTCTTCACCGAGAAATACGAAAAACTCGGGACCAAAAGGGTTTCGCAGAAATCCTTTCACAAAACCTTTAAGAAATCATTTCTCCATTCACATCCCTTCGAGCTCAGTCCACCACCTCACCGGGAGCCGTCCTCAGATGGCACCGCAGGGCACTGCAGGGCGTCGCGGTTGACTGCTCTGCCGGATCCTACGATCCTGAGAACCCCACTGCATCACCATGGCGCTGAAACCTCAGCGTAAAGGAAACATGAGCGTCAAGGAAACCTCGTTGATCCAAGAATCGCTTAAATCACCAAATCCGTGGGAAACATGGATGTCATGTAAAGAAGCTCTGTGAAAGGCCTGCTCTGCGACGGCGCCCAGGCTGGCCTTGTGCCACCTCCTGTGGCGGCTCCACCTGTGCGGGTAGCTGTTCTGCATCAAGATTCGCCAAGGACCCTATGCAGAGTTTGACACAAAAACTAACATCTCAAAAAGAGCACAAAGTAAACAAGTGACAAATATGCTGAAGGCATCTTTAAGCCTGCATGAGCCACAGGGCAGTTCGGGGTAGGGCTAGTTTGTAGGGTTAGTGGTCATAAATTCCTTAACTTGGTCAACACTCAACACCATCGTCCTGTGGCAAAACAACAAATTCAAAAGCTCCCTCCCATCTCTCCTCCACGGAAAGAGCTGCATCTGCCTGCAAGGCGCACAACAATCTGCATACAAACTCTTCATGCAAACCTTCTACCAACCCGCTCCTGCTCCTTCTGCTGTTCTTCTAGCCTTCGAGCTACTTCTTCCGCCTCTCTTCTTTCCTCCTCCTTTCTCTCTTGTTCAAGCCTTGCTCGCTCTG
>CAXAMN010023917.1:26082-68183 GCA_963970005.1 Durusdinium trenchii | reverse complement strand
GTGAGTGGGTGAGTGGGTGAGTGGGTGAGTGGGTGAGTGGGTGAGTGAGTGAGTGCGTGAGTGCGTGCGTGCGTGCGTGCGTGCGTGCGTGCGTGCGTGCGTGCGCGCGTGCGTGTGCGCGTGCGTGCGTGCGCGCGTGCGTGCGTGCGCGTGCGTGCGTGCGTGGGTGAGTGAGTGAGTGCGTGGGTGAGTGAGTGAGTGAGTGAGTGTGTGAGTGTGTGAGTGTGTGTGTGTGAGTGTGAGTGTGAGTGTGAGTGTGAGTGTGAGTGCGAGTGAGAGTGAGAGTGAGAGTGAGAGTGAGAGTGAGAGGGAGAGGGAGAGGGAGAGGGAGAGTGAGAGTGGGAGAGTGAGAGTGGGAGAGTGAGAGTGGGAGAGTGAGAGTGGGAGAGTGAGAGTGGGTGAGTGAGAGTGGGAGAGTGAGAGTGGGAGAGTGAGAGTGGGAGAGTGAGAGTGGGTGAGTGAGAGTGGGTGAGTGAGTGAGTGCGTGCGTGCGTGCGTGCGTGCGTGAGTGAGTGAGTGAGTGAGGGAGGGAGGGAGTGAGTGAGTGAGAGGGAGAGTGAGTGTGAGTGTGAGTGAAGAGTGAAGAGTGAGCGAGAGTGAGAGAGTGAGCATCTGAAAGCACAAAGTGCTGCGCCTGCGCCGCCGAAATCTGCACTTTGAGGTTCACAAAGTATTCGAGGTTCACCAAGTGCTGTGCCTGCCACGCAATTTGCACTTCGAGGTTCACAAAGTGCTGTGGCTGCCACGACATCTGCACTTCGAGGTTCACAAAGCGCTGTGCCTGCCACGAAATCTGCACAAAGTACTGCGCCTGCCATGCAATCTGCACTTCGAGGTTCACAAAGTGCTGTACCTGTTACGAAATCTGCACTTCGAGGTTCACAAAGTGCTGCACCTGCCACGAAATCTGCACATCGAGGCTCACAGAGCGCTGTGCCTGCCACGAAATCTGCAAACGAGCCACATGTCCAAAAGTCACGATTCACTGCACCTGTCACGAAATCTGAGCTCCTCGACGATCACCACCATGTCCAAAGAGCAGCACCTGCCACGAAAACTGCAGCTCGAAGTAAAGCAGCTCCGACCCCTTGCACCTGTCACGAAAAGTCGACTTTGAAGCACCAAAACACGAGGTTTTCCTGGCGCCTGCCACGAAAAGTGACCACCATGTGCGAAAATGCGCACGGCACCACAACGAGAGCGCAGTCGCTAGAAGCACCCGCCGCCGGCCCCCAGATTCTGCGAGCCTGCACAGTCGAAATGCATGTCGACGATTTCGAGAGGCATGAATGTATTGTAAATAGCAACGAATTAGTCGGTCACGCCCGCGCCCTTCAGCGATCTAAGCATCAGCTGCTTCACACCTACCGTAAGAACCCCTAGTCTGTCCACACTGTTTGGGGAATAAACAAACAAACCGACAGGTCACTGAACCAACAAAACAGACCACAGCGCCGAAGTTTCGGTGTCGAAGCGCTTTGCGGTTTTTTCGTCTCCAAGTGCCCCTGACCCTCGCGAATGCAGAGGGGAGGAATACGAGAATAGTCGAAGGCCTCGTCGACGCGACCGAGGGAAATGACAGCGTCCTCCGTTCGTAGCGATGCCCTTTGTTCCTAGTAGCAGTAGCGCTCTTGCTCCTAGTAGTCCTTTGCTCCTAGTAGCGATGCCCTTTGTTACTAGCCTCTTGCTCCTAGTAAGGCCAGGAGCCACTAGTCACTAGTAGCGTCTCTGAAATGAAATGGTCAACAGGTCTCAACAGCTCTCAACAGGTCTCTGTGGTTCTCTTGATGGAGAACAAACCAAGTGAAAATACTAGGTGGAGGTGGTGGCTGGTTTTATCCACACCGAAGTTGATTGACTCTGTCCGTGGAGCCATGCACAAATCTTTGCTGTATATAAGTATATACATTTCAGAGAAAGGTCGGCAGAATGCAGTTGTTCCATGAGACGGAGCACAGTCTGTTCCCAGCACAAATCGCTGAAGATTCACCAGAGTGATAGGCGATGATAGGGATGTATTCCAAGGTTGTATGATTGATGTGTCCATGGCTTTCCATGGTTTGACAACATTACATAGATAGAAAAGAAACACGAGTCGAAACATGAATGTTCGACTTCCAATCTCAGCAGTTCCTCATTACTTGGCTTTATGCGAATGTTGATCTTGATTTGTGCAAATACTGTAACCCTGCAATTGTGCAAAGGAATTCGTAACGTATTCTTGTCATCTTGAGCATATTCGCGCACGCACAAAGAGACACAAATATCGCAGTTCGGCGTCACTCCCCCAACGACATGTAGACCAAAGCACCATCAAACGTCCAGCATCGGTGGAAGCATAAAGTACCTGGGCTGAGCAAACCTAATAGCAATGGCCAACCTATTAGCGATGGCCTCCAAGCGTCCAGTATCGGTGGAAAAAGCGTGATGCTGCCATGTCACCTCTTTTTTAAGAATCTTGTCACCTCTTTCCAACCTGCACTTGGAACTTGTAGTTTCTTCACCTTTCGCAAGGAAACTATTGGGAAAATCACTTATATAACTGCGTGATTCCTACTCAACATTGCTCAACCATTTCAACCTTACAGGCTCCACCCAGACTCTCCGAAAACCATTCCGCACGAGGTGCTGGGGCGGCTGGCGCTGCCAAGTGCCGGGCAGGGCCGCCTGCAAGTGCCGAAGAGAAAAGAGCCCTCAAAAGGGCTGCTTGTGGGATTTCACAAAGGCTTGTTGCAATGCTTCAATTGAAAAAAGAATTGTTAGCATAGTCCCCAGATAGCAAAAATTGTTGGCAGCGCCCTGCAGCGGCACCAGCGCCCAGGCTCCAAAGCGCACACAGGCACCCTATACATAAAGAAAATAGCTCTCACTATATGGAGAAAAGTAACTCAGTCTGACCTCTCCTTGAATCCAAATCTCTTTAAATAGAATTGTTTTTTTCATCCACAACAGAACCAAACAAATTGTCCTGAAATGCCCCCCCAGCCAGCACCCTCACCGGCGACAAACCCCACGGATGAAAGAAATGGCGGGCAATTGCACGAAGCTGGAAAACCTGCAGCTGCAGGTGTCCAGCTGTATGTTCGTTCATTTGAGGGCTTGCCATCCGTAGCCAAAATGCTGGGATACAACCGATAGGTCAGTGTCCAATGGATACCCGTCTTTTGGGACATTGGAGTTGGCACATTCTCGCAGACCAACATGGCAGCATCCCTGGGCCGGATAGAACTTGAAGCGAGGGAGAATAAATATGTACTTCTTGGAAGATACATATGCATATAATATATATATTATGTATAATCTCCCCCCATCATCCCCTATCCATGTAAATGACCTGAGCATTCCTAAGCTCTGTTCGCCCCCGATTTGATGCTGTGACCAACATGATGAATGAAAGTCGCTGAGCAGTGAGCATTCTCCTCTTGGCGTTCTGGGGTAAACGCTGCGTGGCTGTTTGCAAGTTGGACAAGGGTTCTTTGTACTAGCCACAAAAGTTCACGATTTGGCAGGCATCGGGGGAATAATCTGTGTTGCGCTTTCCAGGCCGCCTTTTTCTGTGGCAAGGGTGGAGCATAGCCTTTGGACAAAGCGTCCAAAATGTCACCACAAGCGGCAAAAACGGTGGCATGCAGGTGAAACCGCGGTACATCAACATGCTCACATGGGCCCGCGACATAAGCCCAACAGCATAAAGGGCAAATATAGAAACACCCGTTGTTCTCTAACTGAAATATATACTGTAATACCTTCTGAGCACTTGAAAAGGATCAAGAACTCCTATGCATTTTGATAAAAGAGTGACGCTAAAGCCACGTTCTATGCCTTTGGGGCTCATGCCCAGTCTGAGAAGGCCAGCACCAGCGAGTGGGCATTCCTTGAGGCTGGGAGACGAGAAGTTCATCGCTTTGAGCTGCCTTTACAGCCATCGAGCGGTCTAGAGAAAGGCAACGACAAGAAGGGACCCTCGGACCCTAGAAGCAGGACCCGCGAGCGGCAGTTGCCTAGAGGACTTCGTCCTGCGTGGAAGCTGATCGCATGATCAAAGGGCTCTGCGCTCAAGGAAACTCGAATTAAAGCGTCACTAGTCACTGTATAATTTGCACAAGGAGACAATTTTGACAACGCTTTCGTTTTGGAGAACTTAAGCTCCAAGAGCCGCAGCCTTAAACTTCCTTTGCTCAGCATCTGATTCCTATCTTCTATGAGTTTTAAGCGTGCTTCACGGGCCGCAAAGTGCGACATCTACGGTAAAACTCAGACGCCAGTGGCATCTAAAGCAGCGGACCACGTCAAAACCCGCCAAGAGGAATTAAGGAGAATAACAATCAGAAGCTTCTTCGGTACGGTAAGTTGTTCGATGCCCTTTCAACTTTAGCCACTAGACAAAATGCACCGTGTGAGGAATCGTGTCTTCACTGTGTTGCGTATTTGCTCTACCTACAAAGGACCATAGTATACGTCGTAACTGCCTGCATAAAACAAACGAGCCATACAGACGGATCACAACCTTCATCTTCTGGCCACTCAGTTTTTTAGCAAATCCATCCTGGATGGTCAACTAGAATGTAGGTGGCTCTAATGAGGTGGCCCTTTTGCGCTGCTGAAAGTGCGTTCCAAGGTCTAAGGTCTTCCCAGACAGGAAACCTTCTTTGGCTGCCCCCAAAGTGGGCCACAGAGAGACAGCAAACACCGAGGCATCCTCCGATGTCGAAGAATAAAGGCTTGGATCGATCAAAACTCCTAGATCTGATTCGATGATTCGGCAGCCTTTCGAAGTCGGAAATGGGCATGCTAGTGTTTTGCTGCCCCTCTTTTTGTGTGTGTCGGATTACGAAGCCTCTAGATTGCAGTCATGGCAACGCACCTCTAGCAAACATGTCTGCAAGTCCGTTTGATGAAGAAGTTATAACTCTTGTTGCAAAAAGATCTAAAAATGCGGGGCTTGACCCCAGTCGAAAACTCTACATTGCTTGCGATGCGCTGTTAGACTTCTGAACAACGGCTTCGTGGTGCACATGGTGAAGTGCATCTGTTTGATATGTTGCATCCGGGCCCTGACATCTTCTCAGGACAAGCGAAGATCAAACGAAGAGAAGCACTTGACAGCTTTCAAGAAGAGAAGCATGGTTGGACTCTTCTTAGACTATATAAGTTGCTTTGCTTCGCCAATGCTCGGACGCTTCTGCCGGTCAGCAAGTTTGCTGCCAAGCTGTGGCAATAACCGCTCAACAAGCATGCAACGTTCTATAACCAGAGACTTGCGATCTGCAGAGAAATTGTAGCAAAGGACTGATTTCCTGAACAGCCCGGCTAGGTGTCAAACAACTTGACATCTTGCTGACCAATACCATTCCAGAAGCTGCTTGGGGGAAAGCAGCAAGCAGCCTCTCGAATTGGTCCAATAGTGCACTTCTATATTATGTCAAGCTGGAGCTTCAATGTCTCCAGAACGTTCTTCGGCAAAAAATCAAATTGAGCATTCTCAGTGAGTGGAGGTGGCTCTTGCGTCTTGCGGAGGTGGTGGCTCTTTAGGCACCACCGCATCAGGAGCGCCTTCACTGCATTCTGCTGTCCAATGGTCTGACGTCTGACCTTAGGCGAGAAGAAAATGAAATCATGTGGAGAAAGGAAATCCATGGGGAACATGAGCAGGCGCATCATAGGGAATCCGTCCTCACGCAAAGTGTGCTGGGCAAGCGGCTGGGTACTAGCGGTCGTGTACCACGGTCAATGCTAGTCCTGGCGAGAGTCTGAAATCGAATGTCGTCTGATCTCTGAGTGTAGCGATGGCCTAGAGCTGAAAGAAGGCGGGAGCACAGAGAAATCGTCCATGTGAAGAACGCTCACACCCATCTGTGGTGCATGGTCTTCCTGGCACCGCCTCATCCACATCACACCGAAAAGAGGTGATCATGCTGCGTACAGGCGATCTATTCAAAACAAAATGAACTTGTTATTGTTGCGAAAATAATGGTACTACCTAGACTACCTACTACATACATAGTGGCAGCATGTGGCAGCTATATTTTTCAACATTCTTGTTGCGACTAGCAAGGAGCATTTACGTTCCAGACAGCGACCTTTGGTGAGCGTTGGTGTTCCTAGTAGAAAATACTATTCCTATAATGTCATGTTGGCTAGATCTCATTTGTGGCAGAATGTGGCAGAATATGGCTCGGATTTTGCTGCCAAGCCGCTGGTTCAGTCTTCCTAGGCCTCCACACATTCGGCGAACTCCAGAATCCAGAACATTAAGAGCCCTGAAATGCCTGCCTGCCCCACTGGCGCCGACGTGCAATTTGCCGGCCTTAGTTCAAAACAAAAATGTGCAAACGTACTGTCTGCACTACTGTCTGCCTCAATGTGTGCATGCAAATGTGTCACCGGCGAAAAACCTGCCGTCACCAGGACAGTTTCGCTCAGGCACGGGCTTGATTGCGCCTGAAAAAATAAAATACACCACCGTAGACCCCAAACAGCTGGGACAACAACAAAGCATTCCCAAGTCCACTTTTGAGACATCAACAAGAAGGGAGACGAGAAGGGAGACAAAAGGAAACAGAGGGAAACAAGACGGGCACAATGGCCAACAAGAAGGGAGACAAGAAGGGAGACAAAAGGAAACAGAAGGGAGACAAGACGGCGGACGCAGTGGTGCATCGCCAGCGGAAAAGGGCAGACACCAGCAGTGACAGACCTGGGAGACAAATGAATAGAAATGCTACATGGCGGCGCCACCAGTGACAGACCTGGGAGAGAAATGCACATGGCCAACGGAAAAGGGCGGACACCAGCAGTGACAGACCTGGGAGACAAATGAATAGAAACGCTAAGTACATGGACAGACCTGGCAGACACATGAATAGAAAAGGGCGGACACCAGCAGTGACACACCTGGGAGACAAATGAATAGACATGTTGCATGGCCAGCGGAAAAGGGCGGGCGCCAGCAGTGACAGACCCGGGAGACAAATCAATAGAAATGCTACATGGCCAATGGAAAAGGGCGGACACCAGCAGCGACAGACCTGGGAGACAAATGAATAGAGTTTCTACATGGCCAGCGGAAAAGGGCGGACACCAGCAGTGACAGACCTGGGAGACAAATGAATAGAAGTGCTACATGGCCAGCAGAAAAGGGCGGACACCAGCAGTGACACAAAGGGCAGACATATCTTAAGAAAGAATTGAGAACCCCTAACAGTAAACTGGTTGGGGAAAAAGTCCACAGAAGGTTATTTGGTGTCGACAAACCGGATATGTCGAAACGCAGAAAACATTCAAATGTCCGGTGGTTTTCACATACAACGCATGCAACATGCCTGAGCCTTGCTCGCAAAGTTGGTGCGACAATCTCCACCCTCACCTGCACTGCAGCGTAGCTTGGGTTTAGCGGCTTTGCCGAAGTGAAACCACTGTCGGCTTGTCAGTTTCGATGCGCAAAGCTCACCATGGCCGCTCACAGCACAAAAGGGCCTTCTCCATGAAAATCCAACTTGTTCATGCGGACTTGCTGGATGTGTTTCAGGCCCTGCAAGCTTCACTTCTGAAGGAGCCAAAAAGGCTGTGACATGAGTGTGATAAACTTCACTGTGCAGAGTTCTGTACAAATCTCTCGAGGAGATGTCTGCTTGTGTGACATCACCAGACAGCAGTCAAGCTCCTCCAAGCGACGGCGTGCTCTTGTGCGCAAGGAGTCCAATTCTTCACGAGCCTGGCTTTGACACACTGACAAGTTCAGTTTCAATCAAATATAGCGATCGAGCAAAATCCCCTTTAACATGTCTTGGATATTGTTTCTATCTACTTGGGGACCTCTATTCTCCAACTTTGCCAGCGTGTGCCCTATGAATAAGACCATCTTTCTGTCACCAAGCCGGGCCGAAATATGGCACAGCACCTCCTTTGAGCTGTCATCGTAAAGTTCCAGCGCACGGCCCAAACGGAATGGACCCAGCTTACATCGCCTCAGAAGCTCAAAACGTGCTTCCAAGATGTTCCAAATACTGTGTTTTAAGGAGCAGTGAGGGATAGGTACATTCCTGGTGAGCGTGGTATTAGTAATGGTGGTGAAGTTGCAAAGCAACAAGGCAAAATCGGAGACAGACCAAGAACCCCTTTTTGATCATGGAGGAGAGACGCTCATTTTGTTGGCTCTAGCTATGACCGGCCCCCAAACATGTCACAATAGCAATCAAATTATGAAGTTGAAGAAGCCATCAAGGTAAAGCACTACATCAAAAGTGAGTGTTGGGTAATACATTGAAATGTTTTATGCCAATGAGCCCAGAGATAAAGTTCTGGAACTTATTGGTAAAACTGAGGAAGAACTCAAAACATCTGGAGCATGAATTTATGACATGATTGAATAAGGTGTTCAGAGAATCATGTATCAGCCAGAATCTTTGATTGTATGGGTAATCTGATGTACTCCTTTGAGCCATCAAACCAATACTATCATATTAAACCCTTTGTTGGATTGATTAAGGATGGCCACATCTACACACTAAACATAGACATCAAGGCACTAAAGAAAGGCTTAGTATGAACAAGGAATACACATTAGATGTTAAGGCTTCTACAGACTGTCACATCAACACCAGAGATGAACCCATTGAATGTAGGATGATTGAAGGCATTGATGACTTTCTGAAATACACTGAGAAGGATGAATACAACATGCTCTGCAAAGGCAATGAATAGTTCAAACTGCAAACAGGCAGGATACCATCCTCCATCAAGTTTTGTTCAGGGCAGTTTTTCAGAGAAGTTCAGTTTCAAGCTGAAAATCAACTTTATTTGAAAACCCAAAATCTAAAAGACTCCAT
Organism: Durusdinium trenchii; assembly: GCA_963970005.1. NCBI lineage: Eukaryota > Dinophyceae > Suessiales > Symbiodiniaceae > Durusdinium > Durusdinium trenchii. Next base: position 59,355 of record CAXAMN010023917.1, on the reverse strand, counting down.
CAATGCCAGTATAACAGTTGAGGCGAAGAACACATATAACAACATGTCAAAAGCCTTTTTAATCTTCTATGTATATTGTATATCCTATTAAAATGAAGTTGATATTGAAATCCTAACCAGTGTAGCACAACCCCACCGGCTGGGAAACTTCATAACTATCTTTATTATAACAGCGAGGTACACTTGGAAATAGACCAGAGCAAGGCTTCACGGCAACCCACCCTGACCACAATGATGTCTTAATGCGCTCAAATCTTCAAGAAGTTCCAACAAATGCATTCTTGAGACATGTGGGCTTGTATTTTTGTGTATGTTTGACGTTCCCAGGCTGGGATGTTTGACTATGGGGTATGCTTCGGGGTATGCTTTGCCTAAGTCGAACATCCCAGCCTACATAAACTGGACACGTTTAAAAGAGACAAACCCATGTTTCATATACTTTCCAGAGACTGTTTGAATCAGGTGCCTGCCTTTTGAAATAGCTTGTATGGATGGTTTGATTCCATTTCTAGCTTGCATCATAATATGCCCTTGCTAGTTCATCCAGTTCTTTTCACCACAATTGTCACAGCTCTCTCCTACACTACACCCTACAACGCAGGAAGGCACTGGGTAGGGGCGGGCGTCTACCTAGAGGACTGAATGACTGCTCGCTCCCAATGCAACAAAGCCACTTCATGTACCTGACAACTGCAGGGCAAAAAAAGAACGAAATGGTCCAACAGCAATCCTAGAAGCGAAGGATACATTGCAGTCGCTCAGGGCACGTGTCTAAGGCTTTGATGTCGGAGATTGTCAGGACATGCCCAAGAACCTCGAAGTTCCATGTGCTGAGCACCTAGCCACAGAATGCAAGCTCTTGGAATAGCTATGTGTATCTATTAGTCGAAATCTCTGGTGTGCGAATCCTAGTGCCTCGCTCTTGCTCTTGCTCGTGCTCTTGCTCGTGCTCTTGCTCCTCTTGCTCCTCTTGCTCCTCTTGCTCCTGCTCCTCCTGCTCCTCCTGCTCCTCCTGCTCCTCCTCCTGCTGCTGCTGCTGCCGCTGCTGCTGCTGTTGCTGCTGCTGGTGTACTTCATTCTTTGTCTGCTTCGATTGCCCCAAATTTAGTGCTTGTTTGCCCCTCTCACTGCATCAACAACAACTTCTTGATTACTGTAAAATTTAGACACTTGGGGTTTAGCAAGGCCTTCAGCACCATGAATGGTCCATCAACCAGCTTCGCAGGCTCGCGGGCATCATAGCTAGAGGCCTGGGTCCCAGGCCGATTTGACCCTCTTCCCGTGAAGCAAAAACTGGATGCTATAGGAAAGCAATTCTAAAAGGCAGTCAGGCAGAGCTGCTAAAGGCAGCATGCCTTTAACCGCTTTAACCTCACACCTCTGGACGATCCAACGGTGTGAACAACTGGCTGTTGCTAAATCAACCCGCCTGGAGCTTGAAGGGAGGATATGGTAGGAGTCGTATTGGAAATCCACAAATTGGGCACGCCTTAGCAGTTTCCCCCCGAATCCAAGGACGTCTTGTGCCAGCTCAGGCCAAAACATGAGCAGTCCAAGATGCTTCAGGACCATGAGTTTGATTCCTATCACTACTCTATCACCCTCGCCTCTGGTGAATCTGTCCACCAACGTGAACTCGAAGCAGTTCTGGAATGACCTGGCCGGACCAAAACGAGGCACGTGACTTTCGAGTGACCTGCAAGTTGACACATGTACTTTGATCAAGGAAACTGTGAAACGGCTACGCAGAATCATCGCTTTAACATTGATCAAATGAAAGCCTCTGTACCATTATGATGGATGCTTGCAAGAATGGGACTCAAAGCAAGTGTGGCCTTTTTGTCCTCCAGTCATGATCCGCCCAGGCCCTCAAGGCCACTGCTTGAAACCACCGGTGCCCATCAATAAAATTGAAGCAAATGTGGCTTGCATCCTGGTACACCGCGATCTTCTCGTTGAACATGGTGGATTGTTCTCTCCTTCAAGACCAGCTCAACTCAAGCCTCTCTCACACCTCTGGCAGGTACAAGGTAGACTCCGTCGAGATTCCGTTCCATCGAACGGGCATCAATTGAAATACCCAACGTCAATCAGTCAACGTCGAGTCAGTGAGGAATCCGAAGACTGCTCCGAGCCGCTGGGCTGCCGCGGGAGCACCCGGCGACATCGCCAGCTGCCCGCGGCAGAAAGCACCGCAGACATGGCCGCTGGGCAACAAACGCCGGACCAGCGCAGCGTCGGCTTCACGGCCGAAGAAGCCCTGGCCTTGGAGTGGCATGGGGAAGACACTCTTACCTTGTAAAAAGCTTTGTACGGAACAGCTTAAAGTACAAGTTTCTTCCTTGCTGGTATTGTTCCAAACGGATCTTGAGATGAACAGGACAGAAGCGTTGCAGAAGGAACTGCGGAGAAACATCAGATTGTTTTATCGACTTGTCAAGAATGCCTAGGGCCTACATCCAAATTATCGCTTTGTCCGGTTCCCCTGTTAAGTTTATTTTAGCCGGGCAATGAGAAAATGATAGAAAATGCCTATCGAAAAACCACATCGTAGTTAAGGTTGAGCATATTCAAAACAAAAATTACGCCAGCATAGATCCCAAAATAGTATTGAAATCATTGCATTCAAGCTGTCGCGGCTTCTTCGCTCGCATTTCATAAGAGCACGCTCAGCAGCGGCACGCAGGGACACCACCGCCCAAGCTCCCAAGAGCACACAGCAGCGGCACCCTGCAGCGGCACCAGCACCCAGGCTCGAAAGCGCACACATGCAGCTCTCCCTATACTTGAAGTAAGAACCCCAATCGCTCTCGCTATCTAGGGAATAAAGGAAAAAGAAAAGGAACAGGAAAGGAAAAACTGCCCAGAAGAAGTGGTTCCATGTTTAGCCATTTGCAGCGAATGGTCGGCATTGCGGTATTGCCCCGATCTCAAGAGTGAAAGCACCTACATGTAGGTTTATATCTGCATTTCTCCCAAAGCAACCACAACAGACCAACCCAAAAGGACATCATCATTGACAAGACACAAAGGGGAAAAGTGCGAGAAAGATCGTGAAAGATGATTCAACCAACTCCCTTTGCATGTTCATGTCGTCCCATGTTGGCTCAAACCCATTGCTGTCGCGTGGTTCAATGAGACTCTGAAAATGTAACCTGCCCAAAACACCCTGAAAATCATGTCGCGCTTGAAATATCATGTCGCTTCTGCAAGCCACCTCTTGCCCGGTCTGCAAAGACAAAGCAGCCACACAGCTGCTGTGGGGACAAAGCATGCTCCAAAGAAAGTCGCTCAGGCAGCAGGGTTCTCAGCTGCAAGAAATTCAACAACAAGGCAACTGTCAAGTCTTTCAACAGTATCTCTTTTGACAATGTATTCTCTACTTCCAGTATGCAAATAGCAACAATGAATGGATGCAGGCAACAGGTTCTTCTCTGCAACACCACGGTGTCCTTGCATTCAGGTTAATTCAAAAGCAATCAAAGTACTGATAGAAAAGAGGCTGCAAACCTTGGTTATTCACTAGGGGAAATCTCACATCTGCTTTTGTTTGCAACAAATCAAAACTTCACCATTGCTTCGAGAAAAGATTCTGATCAGCAATTGAACCCTTGCACCAACAGCAATGTCGGACCCTGGAATGGTCACGGCTCCACTGTTTTGATCGTGCTGAAGCATCCGAACGCGCCGCAACTCACCAGGATTCCGAACGCAAACCTCAGACATGAACGAGGTATGCGACGCACAGAAGCTATGGAACCCAACACGCCGTGACATACTCGGGTCAATGTACGCTTCCATAGAACACACCATTTCTTCCCCTACTCCTCAAGTGAAGTGGCCACAGCTTTGTGAGAGCGCAGTTGGAGTTGCTCCTCCAAAGAGGCACCTTGAAAGACCTGAGAATCATAATAGTCACAAACGGGAGGCGGCAAAAGATTAAATGAGAGTTTTGCTCCAGATTGCAAGAACACCAGGAGAGAACAGGAGAGTTCTGGATCACTCTGATGAGCAGTATAGAGGGATCCAGAGCTGGATTGGGAGCAAGTTTGCTTTCTAAACTTCTCTGAAGTTCTCTGAAGCTTTCGAGATTCCTCGATTCTTCTTGGTGAAAGCCAGTTGGCTCATACACTTTACCATCAGTAAAGAGTGTTCTTATTGTGAAATGCTCTCATTCACTCTGAATCGACAGAAAATCCTCGTTGTGCTGCCCCGCCTTTACCGCCACCCGTGTGTGACCCTATGAGACAAGCATCCAAAAAACATCCAATGAGAACGGAAGACTCATGAATTCTCGTGAATTCTTCAAGACCCGCCTCCAAAAGACGTGGCCAGGCCGGGGCATTGTTGAAGTGTTCAATTCGATCACGTCCCAAGATACGGGTGACTTCAAGCTCCGGCTTCACTCCTCGCATTCCATCGCAGCAAACCACCTGCCAAGACCAAATGTGGGTGGCTGTCGCGGCCCCATCGACACTGAGTCTATAGTCATAGAAACTCAAACTGAGAAGCTTCATGAAGCTTCTGCAAGCGCCTCCAACTTAGGACCGCGCAAGAGCAAAGCCACGGCGCCCTCAGCCAGTCTCACAGTTCCTGAGAGGGGGACTTTGCTTTCCAGTTTTTAGCTTCTCAGTTGAAGTGACGTGGGCTATAGATATCCTTCTTGCATCTTTTTGCACCATGTTCCGATCCAAGATTCCACAAGGACCTGAGGGAAAACCACCCTCAGCTCCCAGTGCTGCCAGGGAGGGCATGACACGATCGTTCATCAGCCAGCGCGCTCCAACTGCACCGACCTTCGCAAAGGCGAGCGCTGGAGACCCGGGAGATCCTTCGCATTCATTCATGTTCGGAACACAAGGCTTAGAACGCTGTTCAGTGGTCAAGCTTCCACGTCTGGCCGGGGCAACTAGCAAGAACGCTCCTAGTAGCGATGCCTGGAGCCTCTAGTAGCGTCCTTGCTCCTAGTAGTAAGGCCAGGAGCCCCTAGTAGCTTCTTGTTCCTAGTAGCAACTCTTGTAAAATCCCGACTTGAAGTCTTCTCATCCTTCTCCGTGCCTTCTTTGATACAAGACTTTGGCAGTACTCTCAAGCACAAACAGAACAACCCTGTTGTTCGCCCAAAATTGAAAGGGGGTTTGGCCAGAACACACCTCTCTTCTGCGTCTTTCAAGCCCAGTTGCAACAGCTGCATGAGGAAATCGCTCTGCCAGCTGCTGACCACAGCTGTCAGCAGCCGCCAAATCATCAGCCAAGAGCACCACAGCAGTCACTCCAGTCTCATCCACCTCACAGGTGGTGGTCGTCGAGTCATGGTGCCTAATTACATGTGCAAAATCGCGAGCGCCGCATCGCATCGACTGTGGGTACCTTCGTTTCCATGCTTCCTCCTCGAGGAATCACCAGGCTGGTCACTGCACAGCAGAGAAATGCAACAGAGATGGCCTCAAATCACATCAAATGAACAGGCGTTTTTTGGACTCAAAATGAGTGAGGTACATACCGCTAGAGGCTAGAGACGATCATATCCAAAAATATCGGTGTGAATATGGTTTCAATATCTGAGGAGAAGGCCTTGCTGGATTCCAATTCACACACAGGTGGCTTGTGCTTGAAAAGCTCCAGGAGTTTCCTTCTCCAGCGAGACTTCTTCTGGAAGTGTCCTAGAAATCAAGCACTCAAGTTGTACACATCAAAGCTGCCGATATGCACATTCGAGCCAAGAGCACCAAAGTCCATAGGGCTCCAAGGGCTTGTGCCTTATATTCACCACCTTTAAATCATGTTAAATCCCGTACGACCGTGTTACTAGAGTCCAATGGAAATCGGCACGACTCCGGACTCCGTTCCTGTTGGACCCGATTCCAATCACCTCCCGTCACCCCGGTCCGATGGCACCGTCGACCACACAGGAGATCAGACGCGACACCCTCAATGCAGCGCCCAATTGGGCAGTTGCTTCAGGGATGCCACCTGCCTGCGACACGAGATGCTCACAAGGCGAACACGATGGGCTCTGAAACAAGGCTAAAATCGTTGGCCTAAACACTTTGGGGTGGCGATTCGACATATTCGCAGGGAAAGGTCTCGATGAAGCGCAATTGGATGCATTGATGGCACGAGACTTCGCGAACCTACAGGCTCCAGCCTCAGCCACCAAATCAGCACCAATGAAGGCAATGGCGGCGGAGGGTTTGGCGGCAAAAGCTTCTTTCTCTGCCTCCTTGCAAACTCTGAAAACCTTGTGATCAAAGCTTTGTCAGCAAGTATCTGAGTGTGTTTCTATTCCCCTTCCCGCACAAGCTTCACTGGCAACCCAGCCTGGAGTACATCTTTCCAGTTGCCTTCCCAGACACCACCAGACAGGACGCCCTTTCTCAGTGCTTTCGCACATCTTGAGCTTTTCTCAGCCAGAGCTGCCGATGCCGCGGCCACCGTCACTCGACCACAGTGTGGCCATCGCTCTTGGAAGTCAATCCCCGAGCGGCGGTCGATGGCACTTGGAGGACACGCTGTCCCTGTCGCCACGGTCCCTCGAAGAAACGGACTTAAGCCAAACATCTGTCAACAAACGCTTTCGACGCTTTCAGACAAAGCTGCAACGGATGGCAAAGCTTCAGCAAGAAACAGACAGCGAGTGGCTGTAGCTGCTGTAGCTATTGCATCAACCAGGCAGGAGTACTGTAGCTCACTTTCGTATCCCAGGTGTCGCCCTGAAACATCGAAGGAGAAGAAAGAGCAGCTTCTGCTGAGCATTCTCAAATCCACATGCTTTCAAATCCACCAAAAAATCTCAAAATGCTTGACGTGACGTGGCCAAAAGTTATTCATTTCATACGGAAACTATCTGAATGGTTGACTCCAGCGGCCTTCTGAAATTCCTTTCCTATGACCATCTTCGTGTTCGATCCCTTCCAATAGCTCGCGTGCCTCTCTGAGCTGTGCAGGCCAAGGTTCATGAACCTGCAACGGGTCTCAGCGGCCTGGTGCCACTTTTGTCTGCCCAGCCTCATCGGCAGCCTTTGCTGGCTCAGCGGCGTCTCCACCTTTGCAGCTCTTCTCACGACAAAGGAACAAAGCTCCCCACAGGAACGACGTTCAAGCGTTAGCTGCTTTAAGCACAATTGACTCATAGTGCTTGGTTGTTCACTCCTCACAAGGAGCTCTTAAAATAGAAGTAGGAAGAGGGTCAATAGAGTCAGTCACGGAGTAAATACCTCGCGTCTCCTCCAGAACCTCTGCCAAGTCAATCGTTTTGTATTCTTGCGTGGCGTCCCTCATGTCTCCATCATTTTCATCTACCCTTGTCGCCTTGCTTGGTCTCCCATAGCGCCGGCCATGATGGGCTATCAACCTGCGACGGCGGACCACGGGCCAGTGATGGATAGTTCCATAAATCAGGATCGAGCCCTTGTTGCGAAACGGACATGGCAAACCTCCGTTCGCCTCTCTACGCATTGCAACAAAGAGAGGATGAGATCCATGCTCTAACATGAAACTGACATCCAACTTCTACATCAAATTTCATGGATCAGATCTGCATGGAAAGACTAGGAACAAGTGCCTTACTAGTAGTAACAAGTGCCTTACTAGTAGTAACAAGAAGCTAATTCCTTTACCGCTTCGCTCCCAGAACCCCGGCCGGCGAGGTGTCGAACGAGGTGTCGCGGGACTGCGAGTCGTCGATCTCAGGAACCTGCGAGTTGAAGCGCAAAGGTAAATTCAAAAAGGTCGAAAAAGGTCTTCGTTTGACCGTTTGCTTGAAGCCCGGGAGTAGGGCGCTAGAAGAGGATAGAGGTAAAAGCTCGTTACTAACTATATCTATATCTAACTATTGAGTAGTTCACCGACATGTGGTTTCTTGGTTTTTACTGCCCCTAATATTGCTATAGACTACACCACTACACCACCACCACCACCACCACGACTACTACTACTACTACTACTACTACTACTACTACTACTACGACCCTCGCTTCTCCATTCTCGACTCTTGTCTTGGTTACTGGCACACACTTGTCAAGCCAACCATGGTTTTGTTCAAAGCCCTCTGAGGCGCCCGAACAGCATGGGGCGCGCGGTGCTGGGCGGGCTCCACAGCCAGAGCCATGCAATGCCGCTGCCCAGGCTTGAACGCCTGTCGTGCGTAGCGTGCTGTATTCTTTTCGATAAAGAAACAGAAAAAAGGAAGGAAGGGTAATGGAAGGAAGGAAGGAAGGAAGGAAGCAAGCAAGCAAGCAAGCATGGAGGGAGGGAGGGAGGGAGGAGGGGAGGAGGGGAGGAGGGGAGGAGGGGAAGGGGAAGGGGAGAGGAAGGGAAGCGAAGCAAAGCGAAGAGGAGATAAGATAAGACAAGAGAAGAGAAGAGAAGAGAACGCAAAGAAAGAATGAGGAAGACTCTAAGTTTACAAGAGGTCTAAATCGGCCACAATCCAGCCTCATGAGGCAACCGTGCTGGAAGGGAACGAGATCCTTGGCACAAAACAAAGGTCCGGTAGAAGCGCATTGATGTCGTCAGTCCGTGTCGATTTGTTGCCATCAATATCTTGCTAGATCTGTCACCAAAGCAGCCTTTCAGAGTCCGGCAGTGTCCAAATACTGTCCAATGACCGGCCAAACTCAGGGTGGTACGCTGACGTGGATGTTGATCCCTCTGCGTCACATCAATGAATGTGTTCCTGCTTCAATCTGCTTCGTGTGAAAAGGGAAAGGTCCGAAGTGTTGGAATTCAGACCCACCAGACCTGTCAAGCGAATTCTGCTTGTGACCTTTGTCTCACATCTTCAATGATTCCGTCCTGATGCGGCATTCTATATCCTGGCGGCAACGAAAGAATAGCAGTCAGCACTGAAAGAAAGCTATCAATGATTTCAGACTATTAGCATGGTCGTAGCTGGTTCAATGAAAGAAGCTGACCAGTCCACCTACTAACGACTCCCCATTCAAATGTGTCAGCAGCACCTTGCCACATGTCAGCTGCAAGCGGAGATTGGTCGCTTTCCACATTTCTCCTGCTGTCTGTGACCTGGGCTGCTGAATCAGGATATTGGCTTCGGACTTCGAGGTCCCAAGTGCCAACATCAAAGAGATTGATGTCTTCACCCTTGATGCGCATACAATGTGCACCATGATGCACATACTTTTGGGGTGCCGGCTACACCATCGTACACCCTTTTTTGGCTCTGACCTCAATCATCCTTGGGGTGCCGGCTTGGCGACCATGGCGCCTGCTCGCAGCTCCTAAGGCCAGTTCTCATGAAGCATGTCGAACCGTCCCCTCTGAAACCAATCGACTTAAAGCAGGAAGCAAGAAAATGAATGAAATCTAGAGCTATTGGTCGCGAAAACGAAGCAGCTTTCACATCGGCTCCATCCATATTATTTGTCCACCAAATGTTGATCCTTCCCATCCTAACATCCCAGATGATCCCAGTGCTCCTGCATCCAGAAGTTGAACTGGCGTAAGGGTCGTTCAAGCGGAGCCGTATTGCCCTGAAGTGGTGCTCCAACTAGGATTAGTCAAGCTCATGGCAATGCAAGTCTTCAACTGATGGAATGTAGGCAACGGCAAGGATTAAATGAGGGCGGATGAGACACTAGCAACACAAACTCAGCTTCCCCACTGCAAAGGTTCGCACCAGCCTTGCAACAATTCAATCTTGCACACACAACAACAGCTTCGCAGCTGTCTCTGTTTGCATGAAGCCTCCTCCTGTGTGACCCCTGCTCATGAATGAAAAACAAACCGCCTCAAGCACTGCTGCGCAGGTGCAAGCAGCCAGGTACCTATACTGTTGGCATTGATGACCACATGCCTTGGCAAGCTTAGCTCGGACTGGTTCAGGTTTTAGCTTAGACCTCAAAGGGGCAAGCTTTTGAGGCTTGGTTAGACAAACAGCAGAGGTGTTCTGTTAGGAGTCCGCGAACATCCTTCTCTCAATGCGTTCTCGATACTAAAACTGGGTAGCCACGTCCAGTTTGGTGTCCATTTCAATCGTGAATCTAAGCCATTGGAAAATTCTGACCCACTTCATGTCCTCCACCGAGGAAAGGCAAAAAAATTAGTGAAGTCTCCAAGGTCTCCTATTTTCTCCAGATCTAGAGGCGTTTCTTTCAACATCCAGCTTCGTCTCGAGGAGCTGACGACTTCACTGGCGCAGGGACCATCTCGGAAAAATGAACCTTGAATGGATAGCCAAAGATACCAACTGTTGCACCACTTCATGTTCTTCTCTTAGTGTTTCTTGCTTGTTCTTTATGGAGGGGACCACTAAGGGCATAGGAGGTCCTACTAGGGGCGGGGAGGTATTTGTCTCAGCTGTTAAGTAGCACGTAGTAGCAAGGAGCTACCAAGGGCGTAGATTTATCGAATTCTTCACACGGTTGACATGGTTTCTAGATCTGTTAGAGAAATTCGAGAATTCAACCTCGCAGAGTTGTGTGAATTGTGTAAGTTTGCACAGTCTTCAGCACCAGTTCTCCTGCAGTCAATTCGCAACACAATTAAATCTCACACTGCACAAGTATGGTATCCATTGGCAGGTCAACGTTCTCCATTGCAAGATCAAGCAAGGAGCGTGGAAACGCTTGTCAAACTTCTTGATGATCTTCTGGACGGCTGTGTGATTCAGCGCCTCAGCACTCAAGAGAACCCGTCGCTTCCTCAACGCTACCGTGTCACTACCCTTACTACAAAGAACGTAAATAGTAGGCTTCTTAAAGGGAATGCATGTCCTTTCCTTCACAAAAAGAATCGAAAGAAATAGAGAAAAGTCAATTCGGTTGAAGAGAAAGGAAGACCGTCGCACTTGAGACCACCGACAACGTAACTTTGGAGCTGCTGAATTGTAGAGACCACGGACTCGCAGGAAGCGTTGACATTGCGAAGGGTCCCCGAGCTGTTCCTCGGTGCGTGGAGTGCAGAATGTTTCATGTGCAGCACCCCAACCAAATAAGTGCAAGTGCGCCTCTGTGAAACCATATGAAACCTATTTGCCTTTTTTCAATGGTTCTGCTTCATCTGCCTTATTTCATTTGGAGAATGCTTCATATAAAATAATGGCAATTGCTTTACAAACACTGTCACTGCACCCAAGGTAGCAACTTCCCAGGAACTTCCACATTGATTGCCGCGAGGGCCTGGCTCAGTTGAATCTGTTGGTCAGCAAAGCTTTAGACGATTACCCCGTCGAAGCTTTTACACGCAAACGTAGACGTCGAAGCATCTGATTCAAAATTGTGTGTTTTGTTTTTACAACCAACGAATGCTTTGACGCTGCTTGAGAATCCAGGCTGCTTGCATCTGATTGGAAGGTGCTGCGTCCACTTGAAAGATCAGGTTGGATCAAGTTGGATCGTCGCCAAAATATAAAAGTTTCCCACGGTGGGGGCATGTGTCTCGTTTTTTGTGTGTAGTGCACAAGCGCGGGGTAGTGCAGGTACGCATCGAATTTCATCTTTGTAAACATCAGCTATGCTGCAATCACACAGGAGCTAAATTCGATGTACGCATGCTGTCCAGTGTCAAACGCCTGTTGCACACTAGATTGAAGGGGGATACTCTCACAAAGATTGGGCACTCATCCCAGGTCCCAAGCAAATAGAAGAATCCTTCCTTAAAGCCTTTAAGCACCTTGGCCAGGCAGGTACGCCGGCAGAATGCATTTGTGTTTGACGCAGACCGACTGACGGACTCCCCTTGAGGCCGATGGCGGCCGATGGCCTTCCATAGACCCTCTTGCTGCTGTAAGAGGAAACGCTGGACCTACGCGACAGAGAAGCGTATGGACAACTTGCGACACCAGTGCACCAACGGTGCACCTAGTGAAATGATTGCACAGAGAAGATGAGATCTCTGAACAAAATCACTGAACATAGCCTCCGAAAAGTTTCCGCTGATCAAAACGCCCAACCTTGCAAATCTCGGAATCAAGGAGGTTGCAAAACGCCGGAACTGCCTCGTCCCGGAGGGGAGGGCCAACCACATGACAAAATGGACTCAAAATGGATGCAAAAGGCTAAAAAGTGTAAACAAAAACAAGCAAGGCCAACGCTCTAACAAATGGCTTTATCAATCCCACCAAACCCCCGCGGCTCACAACCGTCCCATCAGTCTGCCCTGGTCTCATCAGTCTGCTATAAGCATGAGACCTCCACTTGGTCCAGCTTCAGCACCTGTCAAATGAATCCAAGTGACAGGATTAATGTCTTGTTGTCTGCGAGTAACTGAATGTGTATTCGCAGTGGCCTTCTTGAGACTCTTGTAGTTGATGTAGTGCCTGGCATCGCTGGCATGGAGTCTGTAGGAATTATCTTTGTCGTTCAAATGTAACCTCTTTGCCTGTTTGCTACAGACATCAAACTCAAAAGAGAAAGGCAAATGTCCACTCCGCTGGAAGCACTCTTGCCATTCTTGCAGAAGCTCTTCCTGCAACCTGACCGCTGAAGCCAATCCAAGATCAGCTCTTTACCAAAGCTGGCAATTCCACGAAAATTTGCACATAAGTCCACAGTCTTAGTTGCATTGAGAGCTATTTATTCAACTTGCGGATGCGTATTCAGTGCCTATGCAAAAAAATGGCTTCTATGAAAAGGTTCAGACTCCTGTTATGCAGAGATTGTCTGTTTCTAGAACGTAAGTCCCCGACGTTTTGGCAAACTTCATGGCTCACAACTATTTTGCTGGTGAAGAACTTGTCAACACCAATTTTGTGGAGTTTTTTGTGGCAGCGATGAGTGAATATGGATCGATGCACCCTTGACTCTGTGCGTGTGTGTCGGTTTGTGAAAATGACTGAATTCATTTGTTGGAAGCACTTTGCCATGTGTGAACACCTTCCATTGTTGGTGGCAAACTTGGAATGATAATTTCCTTGTCGAATTTCCAGGGGCCATTGGTCGCCAAGGGCGAAGGGCCCCTCTGCCCCAGGCCTCAGTTCCGGCTTCAAAACTTGGGTCTCACACTGGAACAGGTGGGAACACCCTTCGTGCTCAAAAAAGCCTCAACTTTAGTTGACTCGCAACTTTAGTTGTCGAGTTGAAACGTTCAAACGAAGGCGAGCTGGCTGTCGAGCGTGTCGAAGCGTGTTGTCCTTGTCCAGGTCATTCCCTGAGGCTCTGGCGGCAAGAGGTCTGTAAACTCTGCCTAAGGCTGGAGCCAAAAAGGCACCATTCGGGCGGCGAGTTGTGTCCTTGCAAGCTGGTTGGAAGGTCCTCAGGCACATTCATCAGGGCTGTCGGAGGTGTTGGTTAAGTTTCGTTTCAGAAAGCTCCACGTGGCTGGACCCTTGGCCGCCCTTGGCCGCCCTTGGCCGCCCTTGGCCGCCCTTGGCCGCCCTTGGCCGCCCTCAGCCTTGGGGAAGTTCCACTCGGGCCATCCACTGCCACGACTTGGTGCTCCACAAGTGGATCGACCTCAGATGACCATGACGACGGAGCTCCGGCCCGGCCGACGGAGCGGCAAAATTGAAACAAACAAAATCTGTATTTTTTGCGCTTCTCCCTTTTTATGGTCTTTCTTTCTTTAGACCTTCCTTTTCTTTCTTTCTATTTCACAGATTTGGTCTTAGCTTGCTACATTCACATACCATCACGACAACTTCAACTACTCCAAACTGATAAATTCCTTCTCTTGACAAGAAGTTGGCCACGATGCTCTAGGAACCACACGGGCCACCCACGTCTGCCACAAAGACCAAGTCCCTGGTGCCAAAGAGATCTCAAGGGAGAAACATTCTCATCGAAAACCTCTGCTCTCATGTGAATTGAACCTTCCATACAAAAAGTACCTATATATCCAAAACTGAGATATGAACAAGATTATACTTTACGTGTATATTATATACAGTATGTGTATATACTGTATACATTAAGTTTTCTTCACATCTCTTCACTGTCTGTTTGTTTCACTTCTTCTCCATCTTCATGTCAATCACTTTCATTCACTTCGTTTCGCTTCGCTGTGTGGTGCTGCTTTGGACAGGATCCTTGCGAAGCCTTAGGCCTTCGTGAAGAGGCTTCAAGACTGTCTAGCCCAGCGGACCACAAACCAGCAAAGCGCACCCAGCTGGACTCTCCACGACAGCACCTGGGAGTCTTGCCCAGAGGCTCTTGTAAGAACAAAAATTCTACAAATTGGTTTCAGGATCGCAGATTTCACCCAAAAGCGGATAGCCTGGACAAGCAAAACAATAGAACCTGAAGCCATATGAAGCCCATGAAGCCACGGATTTCCATGGAATATTTGCTTTGATCATTCCTCTCTGCCCAGCCTACACTGCCAAAGACAGGCACACGAGGTCCACCGCGCAAACGTGCCAGCTGCAGGGGTCAGGTGCATTGGGACGCTCGGGAATCGGATGATATATCGACACTCCAAAAAGTGGACACCATCCTCATCCGATTCACCTATGTAACAGTGTGGACATTTGTGGAATGTCCATGTCCAGTATCCAGTCATCTAAGTCCTTTGTGGAATCTCACCATGTGAACTAGTGAACCCAGGCTGACGAAGACCTCGTACATGCCCGGCGTAGCCAGGACATACACAGAGGAGAGCACTGCACAGTACAGCCGCTGGTACTGAGAGAGGAACCTTCGAGCAACAGGAAGGAGCGCAATTGCTAGAGGGTCGCTCAAAGACTCCTGTCAATCATCACATGCACGGTGAACGTATATAGTTGCAGGATCATGCTTCAGCCAGCATACGTTGGGGAACCTTTGCACAGCTATGTGTTTGCGCATTTATAGACTAGATGACTAGATCTCCTAAGCCCTAAGCGCTCGAACATCTGCAGCTCTGGTGTGTTTGGTTCTTGATTCGGTATCAGCTCAGCCCGGGTGTCCCAACACCGCTCGAATACCAATCGCCGCAGAGGCAGGGCCCTCTTGCAACCGACACCTCCCAGTGAGGCTCAAGGAGCCTGGCAAATCTGTCCAGAGTTACGTCAAGTGTGACACTCTCAAGATCTCTTCAGTATTTACAACACAATAGCAGCACTGCTGCAGCACACGTGCCTGAAGAGTATGAAGTAACTACACCATCACGCCCTGAGCACAGGCTTCGGCACCGGGCTTTGCATCTCTTTGTATCGCTCAGCTACTACCCCGTTCCGGCCTCCAAGGTAAACAGATTTGGAATTGGCCGCCACGCGGGAAGTGCCCCCAAAGCTGGCATCTTGCTGTGTTCGGGTTTGTCACATCTTTTCTTGTTCCATTCCATCTTCAAGTTGCTTTCTATGTAAAGACACTGGCAGCCAACTTCATCTCGGCTTCAAACCCATGCAGCCACAAAACAGGCATAGGCAATCTCACTAGCCGAAGCAGTGCAAGCGAGCCAGCAGTACCCACCCTCCAAACCCACAATGGGTTTGCTGAGTCTTTCCAGCTGGCTCGCCACAATGCGCTGGCACACGTTCCCAAGCGGCAACGCAAAAAGCTCTCCCTTACATTATGAAAAAAAGAGCAATTGGGAATATATGTTTTCTGCGATGGATCTATAAACCTTCCGGTTGCAGAGACTCTGGGTCATGGAATTCGAAGATACTAGATGCCATGGAAACATCTTCGCCACATCCAAGAAGGTGAACGCGCCTGCGAATGCTCAACGACGGACGGTTGGTATGCCCGCTTCGCCTGCAGCTCACACCTCACGGAAATGGCACATGGGTGTGTAGGTTGGAGGCCAACGCTAGTAGGTTCATCTTCATTATATAAGTGTTTTTTTCTGTTTTGCGTTCTTTATTCAAATAGGGAGACCTTCATGCAACGACCCTTTGGAAGGTTCGGGTAGACCAGTCTGCGGTTGAGGGTCCCCCTATTTGAATACACACCCACATAGGCAAATGGTACTCACATCACCCAGGTCCCGCCACCTGCGTGTAAAGCCAAGGCCACGACGTTCGGGAGTCATAGCGGAAGAGGCACCCATCCAAATCAACACAAACCACGAAATCTGGACCTGGGCTGGCATCCTCTACCAAGGGGAAGGATGCATCAAGTAATCGAAACTAATACGCTGATTGATCTGATCTACATTAACATCTGAATCGAACAAAGCTTCATGGTGGCTTCCTCTTTTTCATCTCATTGAGAGTGTCAACATGGGATAGGTAGCATGAGTTGTCGAGGTCGTCAGTCATGCCCAAAGACTGCTCGCCTGCCGCCAGATCCGCATAACCTGGTGGATCAGCGCTCCCGGCGTAAGGCGCTGCAGCTGTAAGCTGCCTCAGACACGCCAGGCCAAGATCCAAGAAATCGTGTCCGAAAGAGTCCCAGTGTCCAGACCGCCACCACCGTGACCATCGTGGTTAGGATGCATTCTTGCACCAAGACAACATGGCCGACTTGTAAGATGCTTTTGGGCTCCCTTTAAATGGGCAGGGAGCTAGTATTAGCCTGAGAAGTCAAGTAAGCCATTTTGGCAACAAAAGTCTTATATACTTCCTCCTTGTCGGTCCCGATTCCAACTCGTTTGCAATCAATGTTTGCAGTTTGTCGAATGAGCAAAAGAAGACCAACAGAAGCAGATGCAACCCTGGCAGAGGATCTGTTGAAAGGAGAGTGCAAGACGTGGAAATGTGGCATGTGGAAAAGCAATGCCCCTTGTGGATATCTTTTCACATCACCCTTCGCACTTATCACCAGTCACTCCTGTGGCGCTTGGCCACCTCTAGCTTCTAGCTGCAGTCCAGCGACAGGTCAGGCAGCTCGAAGCGCTTCAGGCCACCTGTAACTCTCTTACTCCAAATCTGGAAAAAGAGCTCCCCAAATGCTTTTGGCTCACCATTTGGCCACGAACTGCATCATTCCGGCGCCTCGTCCTGCCACAAAGATAGCACTGGTGCCCGCAGCTACGGCCAAGGCGTCATCCAGGCTCATCTGGCAGAACGAGGTCCATCTGATCATTGCAGTTGACTCTCCTGGTCACCGATTTGATACCTGATACCAAGAGAACTTTGAACATGATAGGATTTTCAAATTGTGCGGCTGCACATGCTTGTTAAGACCTTCTCTGCGCATTTCAAGACTCCACACAAACCCCATTTTTGCGCTTCTTCTGTGATTCGGCAACTCAAGCCCGTTGGCACCGAGGCTGCTCTTGCTTCACGCTGAGGATGGTCCAATGTCTCCTCCAGGCACAGTGTTCCCCGACCTGAAACTTTCCAAGCACCACTCCCGATGGTTCAGCCTCCAACCTGAGAATGGTGTCTGACGTACTGATTAGATGCTGTTGTGACGTTGGTTGATGCTTCAGTGCTTCATCTATTGTGATCACAAAGTGGATGATGTGCCGAAGTTGCACTTTTGATGACAATTTCGATGATTGGCCCTAGCCCAAGCCGTCCTGATCCTCTCTTAGCTCCTGTCCCATTGCAGGGAGGTTCACAGTATGCACAGTGTATGTCGTCCCTTCCATGGTCAAGCACCAACAAACCCATAAGTGAAAGGGAAAATCGATGGCTGCCTCAGTATAAAGAATGGACGACTATCTTCAAGAAAGTGACAATAAGGTCCAAATGGTTTGAACTGTGGACAGCGGCACGGCGACGAAAAATAGTGCCTCCAGGGCCGTCTTCTCATCTCCATTTGCCGGTGCAGGGCCTTTCTATGAGTGGGCACAAAGCCATAAAGAAAGCGGCAAAAACCCGTCAACATCCTCTGATGCTGTTTACACTGCGTTCTATATACACGGATACATTCATTGTATGATAACGGATGTTGATTCATTGTATGATGATGCGTGTATCCCATCATACAACATTGTGCAACACTAGCCACATCTTGAAGGAAAGTGAACCTTGCAAAGGAGGCTTGGCCAGGTGGCTTCATGCGGTTCCGGCGGTCACCCGGACAGCCGTTCCCGTCCCCATCGCCTTCATCGCTCCAAGAGACACGACGGCGACCACAGGTGCGGCAAAAACGATCCTCGGGCCTCGGTGCGGCGAAACGAAATGGAAAAGTCTGGAAAAAAAATGTGTTTGAAAGTTTTGTTTTGTTTTTTGTTTTTTTAATACTTAATGAAGGGGGCGGGGGAGGTAGCTACTACCTGCAAGTAGCTACTCCCTAGGACGCAGGATAGCTCGCGCTACTGAGTTGGGTCCTAGATTTTTGGGGAAACTTAAGGTTGAAGAAACGCCGCGTCCAGAGCCAAAGCACTGTTTTGTGACGGGTAGTGACATTTTGATGAGCGAGCCTAGTTACGAACACACAATTCTACACATGTTTCTTGTCCCTTAAAGAATAGTTCTCCTCGGGTTCTCAAGCCCCGCTGAACCAGTAGGCACAGTATCTGTGGTTTTTGTTCTGAACCATGCGTTCTTTTGCAGGTGGTAAAGAGTAGACCTGAGGCGAACATAGCAGCAAGGTTTAAAAAGACTCTAGACTTGTTCAACAAGGGCGACTGGTGCAATTGGGCGGCAGGAAGGTGGTCCCACAGGCTGGACACCGGCCAGGAGCCTGGAACTTTCGCAGCTTTTGTGCATCTAAAGGTTTGCTTCTGTGCTCTTCTAATTAAAGCCATAGTCTTTCTCGCCAGCTTGGATGAAAGCTTCTTCGACCATCCGTGTAGACAAGTCCCGCCTTATTGTTCCAGGCACTGTGCACCACCACTGACCTTCGCATCAGTGCCAAAAGTGCCAAGCCGAGCACAAGTGAAAGTCTGTCCCAAAGAATCCGGACCCCACTATTCACTACTAAACTAGTCACTACTAGTCACTAGCCATCACTAGCCCTTGCGTCAGCCACATGTGCCATCCTTTCTTTGATACACTTTCGGCGGCCTCTTGTCACTCTTGTCCTCGTCGCGGTGGTAACGGTTGTTGTCTGGCCACGCCTTGGTGCAACAAGCTACTCAGAAAACATGCCAACGACGTGTCTCTGACGGAGGAAGGTGCCAACAGACATCAAAGGCATATATAAATATAAAATCATGTTTGAAGACTTTTGACCTGCAAAACAAGAACTATATAAACGATATCACCTTTGTTTTCTGTGAGAGCGCCTCAAACTCCGACTGCGTGAACTTTGCACTCAGGCGGCTCTTTCTCAGTGGCCAAGTCCAAGCAAGATGGCTAGCCCAGAGTTTGAATTCAAGGTACCATTCGGGATTTAGCATCAAAGACCTGCTCGCTTGGCCCGCGCACATTAACGCAAACATGTTCTGGCTAAAAAGCATCAGACTCACACCATCAGGAATGTTGTTGCACGGCATCTGAATGCATACGCCTGTAACAATTCTTCGTGTGAAGGCAGAGTTCCGTAAATGACTGTTTTTCATGCTTTTTGCTGCTTGAAAGATGCAAAACGATAGAGCTATCATGGAGTTGCACAGGGACAAGAGCCACCCATGAACAAGAGAGAAGACTCTGCCGTGCCCAACTCAAAACAAAAATAGATCCTGGCCAAGGAGCAACAACATCCCTCATAGCCTGCGGATCGGATGTTTCACTTGCAGGTTGATTGGCTTATGCCAAACAGAAAGATGGTTTCTTTGGGGGTACAACAAGTGAATAGTCCAGAGTACTCCAGGTCTCCAGGCCTGTTGTGTCATTCCTATTGAGTCAGATAGATCCATGGGCACACTCTCCTCGGAGTGCTTGAGAGGCGCCGCATAGTCTGTACGCGCACCACGCCCTGTCATGCCACACTCTGTGAAGCTCCCATGAGTGTATCTCACTAGGGGGGGGCCCTAAATCACTTCCGTCTCAGAAAAGCATTTGAAGCACTTTGGTGTGGGTTCTGGTTGTCGAGACACTCGTGTGACGCTTTTACCTTGAGTTTCTGTTGCTTGTTACATCAATCAAGGGTTTCGTACAAGGTCTTTTGGACAGCTGTTGCTCGAATTGTCTGTGAAAGAACGCTACGAACGGTGCATGCATGCATTGTTGTTGTACCTCCAGATGGCTAAATGTCACAATCAATCTGGAAACGCTTTGCATTGGTGGTGTGTCCCAGGTTCGTTAACCCAAACCGAAGAAGTGTTACTGTCCGTATCAAAACTGAAAAGTGGACCAGCCTGACACATGGACACATGGAGAGAAGTGGATGCTTTGAACCCCCGCCTGCATTCAAAGTAGCTGCTAAAGCCTCACCAAGCCTTGCACAACAATTGGTGAAAAACTCGTTGTTTCAGCTTGGAAAGTCTCTCTTCTAGAACCGTTACTCCGAGGCTCTTCGAGATCTCTTCACGGGAGATAGAGGAGTTGTCTGCACGGTTCAGGAAGTTTGAAAGCTCTTCAGCCCGCACCAATTCCATAAACCTTCCAAGCCAAAGAAAGGCTCTTCTTGAAAGACATGTTCAAGTCATCTGATATGAAGAAAAAGACATGGAAGTCATTTTCTCTCTTTTCTCTCTGACTCTGTCCGCGTGTCATATCATTGAAACTTTCAAACGGGGTCGTCTACCTACGGCAGCCATCCGCCATAAGTCTGGAAAGGAAGCCGGAGACAGTTCCTGAACCCGTGTTCCTTTGAACGGTCGACAACTAGGCCTGTGTAAACGGTGATTTCGTGGCCCTTTTTCCTGGGGGGGGGTAGGCCAAAGAGGTCCAGGCCAGGCAGCCATTAGCGAGAGGTAGCAGCTACTACCTTATTTAAGCTACTAGTATGAACGCAGGATAGCTGACACACTAGTGATTTGGTTCCTAGATTTTTAGGGAAGCTTAAGCTTGCCTTTTGGACCCTTCATCTCTCCTTTCTTCTTTCCTTGTATTTGATCTAGATTGCCAAAAGACTTTCTTCAGCTCCATGTTTGTCACCAACTCTTCTGCCCCCCCACACTTTAAGCACCTGTAAGGATCATTGCCTGCACGGAACTGCGTCTCCGCCATCAAGCGTTTCAACCTCGGAGTCGTTCCGTAACACAAACGGAGCATGAACCACTTCAGGTTGCCCATTTGGTCGGAGTTGGCGACGAAGGATCACCGTCGGTTTAGTATCACCGAAAGGATCACAGTCAATCATCACATCTCGTTGATTCGTGTGTTTTGTGAGAAAAGTCTGTCCACACCCATGGCTCAAGATTGAATATGATTCCCTGCAAGTTGTGATCTCTGCAAATTCAGGCCAAGTGGCGTCTGGTATCTTGCCTCCAAGTACGTTGTAATGCACGGCTCCTGCAAAGAATTGTATGTTTTTTGTTTACAATTTCAAAGTCTAACTGTTCAGCAAAAATAGCAGGCGCAACGGCTCCTTGTTACTCCTGCACAAACAGGCAAGGACACAAGAAAGCAAGTGAGATCAAACAAATCAGCAAACAAAACACAAGCCCATGACGTGCCCAAAGTTGCTGCAGCATATTGCCAGATTGCTTCAAGTGAACTGAATCAAAATGAGCATTTGAAACTGGAAGTTATCTGCAAAAACCTCATCTCTGTTCCCTCCCCCACTTCTCCTGGAGAAGGCCACTGCTTGCTGGGCGTTCATTGGCAAGTACCTGACTCCCAACCCTCCTGGCAAACAGACTATCTGGATTGCCTCTGAGCCATCAGCTTCGGCCAAGTAGCCCACGCGGATGCGTTCCACCAATGCGATGTGAGGTGGTCTTTGGAAAATATTTTGGCGTTTCCTGGAACAAACCGGTCAAACCCAGTCAGAAAAGAACGCACCTTGATAGCTGTTGTTGCATCATTGCAAGCTTTCCGAAAGGCCAAGTCACACTTGCTGCCAAAGCAGCTCTCATAAAGCCTTCATCTGGATTGCTCTTATGCAAGCCCATGATTCCTCCCATTGCAGTGTTCCTCAGGTCCTGCCCAAGACTTCACAACCC
This sequence comes from Durusdinium trenchii, assembly GCA_963970005.1. Lineage (NCBI taxonomy): Eukaryota > Dinophyceae > Suessiales > Symbiodiniaceae > Durusdinium > Durusdinium trenchii. Next base: position 37,590 of record CAXAMN010023917.1, on the reverse strand, counting down.
TTCCGCTCTCTACATCGATCTCCGCTCTGCTCTCCCCTCTTCGAGTCCTTGGAATTGCCCGTGTGGCCGAAGGACTGTGAGGCAGGAGTCACAGGGTCGGCCATTTGCTTCGGATCTTGCCTTAGCAGCGCTAAAAAACCTGGACGTTACAAAACTTGGAAGCTCAATCACAAGGCATCATGGAAGCGATAAATCTGCTCAATGTCTTTGTAGCAAATCGAAACAAAAACTGCGTCAGAGTTCCATCCACCTTCCCAGGAGTTGGCCTCAAACGTGAAAGCCGAACGGTCTCGAATTCTTCCGCCGCCTCGATCCACACAGGTGGTGCGGTAACCCTGCCTGGCTCATAGCGGCCGAGAGCTTCGGCATGGCGGCACAACATGAGGCAAAGCTGGCGGAAAAAATAAACAAAACTTTGCCCCGTCAAAAGCTGCTTTGCCTCCTGTGTAAAGTGTAAAGTAGACAAAGTCGAGACATCGTATCTGTTTCACTTTGACGTCGAAGTCTCAATCATTACTGAAGATGCTGAAGCTGCTTTTCACAGTCGAGCTCACTTGCTTCTTCAAGATCCATTGCACTCTTCTTGCACCCTGCCATTGACCCTCCCAGTGTCAATCTATGTCAATCTCATAGGCGCGTCATGACATCTTGTCAACAAGGCTGACACTTCCCTTACTCGTGGCACCACCTTCACATCGCTTGGGCGGTTCTGGCGGAAAGGCATCTTGAAACTGCTTCTAAATGAAACTGGAAAGCACTGAGATGCTGTGCGTCTTGTGCGTTGCTTCAAAACAGGATCTAACTTGGATCTACGGGTCAAACGCATTCACATATGTTCACACTGTACCTGGCACTCCTCATCAGCAGCTACATAGTCATCCAGCCTAACACTGACAACAGCATCATGTCACATCTGGACAGCCGCCAACAATATGATGCTTGTAGATTCACTTAAAGATCCTGTTCCCTCTGATAGATGTACAAGCCAGGGACAAATACATGTGGCTGTGGCCACCTATGTAGTGTTGTCGCTCCTGTCCAAGCTGAAAGAATTCAAAGCACAGTCATGTCTTTCGGCCAAAACTGACCATAACAAGACCACTTGGTGGCTTGATTGATTTAAAAAAACACGCTTGTCTGCTAAAAGCGGCTTCAATGAGATGCAGCTTCCGAACGGCAGCTTCAGTCCTCCAAATGATCCCTTTCTGCTGGCCGTTGCCTGGAAAAGTGCGAAGCCGGCTGCCACTCCAAACTTCGTAGCGTCAAGGCCCTTTGAAAGCGGAAAGGCTTTACTCTGGTTTGGTGAGTCTAGTTTCTGGAGGCGTGATCCGGAGAAGCTCCAAGACAGGGTTGCGAATCACGAATACCGAATCACCATGGAAACAATGCATGCGTAAAATTTACAGGAGGAAGGAGTCATGGAAACGAAGCATACCCAGCCACACAAGCAGGCTCTAGCGTGTCTGATGGAACTACATCTAAGCTCGCATCGATGTCATCAGGACATGCATCCCTTTTAGATGAAGAACCTAGACATCAACAAAAAGTATACCGATCATCAAACAGGTACACTTGAGGCATCGCATTTGGGGAGGATCCGTCGCATCCCTGCGTTTGTTTTTTGCATTTGTTAAGACTGAAGGTGGGTCTTCTCTTCCGCTCTTCATCCCCTGCTTTGATGGTTGTTCACGTGAATCACGTCACAAAACATGAAACGCGTCACAAATCATGTTTCCATACCACGAATGTATTGAAAACCGAGGGGCGTATAGTATATAGATGCGAGCCATGCAAAAAGAACGGGTCACGGAACGAATCACGAATCACAAGCCTGGGAATCATGCATCACGAAGCGAATCACGAACAACGCAGTTGAGAACGAATCACGAATCACGCGGCTGAGAAGCGAATCCCGAATTACGCGGCTGAGTAACGAATCACGAATCACGCGGCTGAGTATATAACGAATCACGAATCACGAAATGAATCACGAATCACGTGGCTGGATAGTGACTTCCGGATCACCACTCAGTTTCTGTATACCTGAGAAGGGAGGGGACGAAAGCCAGCCTCCGTAAGAACACATGAATATGGCAATGGGCAATGGAGATGAAGTCGAGAGCGCACTGGAACCGCTGCCAGGAATGGGGAAAGGTGGAGAGTTTGAGAAAAGGCCAATATGACAGGCTCTGCTTCACAGGTGGGAGTGGGAGAGTGGGGTGCCCCTGCTCTTGTTGCTCGAGGTGCGTTTTGAATACCTGAGAAGGGAGGGACGAAAGTCAGCAGCCGCCAGACGAGTATCTGTTTTTCTGGCGGGCGTCGAGGCACAAGATACATGGTCGGCAGCTTGCTTCTCTGCTCCCTCAATCACCATTACATGGTGATTGAGGGGGCAGAGAAGCAAGCCGGGTATGAAAGAAGTAGTGAAAGAGAAACGCGATACGTTGTAAGTTGGTGTAGGTCATCATCACTCACAAGGCAATGGCATGTGTTTGTCACGCGCAGGAAGGCATGCATCTGATGGAAGTTGGAATGCGACATCAGCGTTAGCGAAGGGGAAATACCGCCTGAGTTCGAGTGGTGGTCGTTAGCGCGGCGCGCGCAGAAAGACCTTCTCTATAGTTAGCGTCGCCGCACGCGCGCGTGCGCGAGTACGGCACTTGTTTGAAAAGAAACGATTGTGCGTTTGTAACATTTGGAATGCTTGAAGTTTGCAACGCATATTGCGGAGCGTCGAAAAGCGGCCTTCGTTGATTTGGAAGAGAGAACGGGCACGTCTTAGCCGGGACACGGACGTTTGATCCCGCGGCGCAGAAGGGGAGGTCCAGCAGGAGTAGCTTGGGCTAGCAAAGGAGGGAGGATTTGTGCGCCTATCGACGCACATGATTGGACTTGAGTGAGTCATGTTCTGGCTCAATCCAAAACACAGTCTTTTTCCTTTAAAGGGGCCTTTATTAAACGATCCAAACACCTTCGTATTCTTCTCTTTCTTATCAACTCTGCGCCTTTCTCACTCAGAGGCATTGACTTTGGCACCTGCGTGCGTCGATCTTTGGGCCGTGGACCCAGGCTGACTGGATTCGGCCAGGGCTACCAGCAAAAAGGCGACGTCATGAGTCAGTAGTATATAGAACTTATCTACCTATCTATCTATCTACCTACCTACCTATCTATCTCTCTCTATCTCTATCTCTATCTCTATCTCTATCTCTATCTCTATCTATCCATCTATCTATCTATGTATCTATCTATCTGTCTATCTACGTATGTATGTATGTATGTATGTGTGTGTGTGTATGTATGTATGTATGTATGTCTGTCTGTCTGTCTGTCTGTCTGTCTGTCTGTCTGTATGTCTGTGTGTATCTATTTATCTATCTATCTATCTGCACCGGCAAAACGTTCGGTGCGTGTGGACGCCGCGAGATGCATCCACTCGACCGAGGACGTGGTGCAAGTATAGTTTTTGCTAGGGGGCAGGAACCCTATGCGGATATGTAGTCAACCTCGCAGGCATCCCTGCTGAAACTCAATACAAATTCATGGAGTTGAACTCATGTCACTTTCGGTTCTTTGTGGGTTTCGCGAGTTACGGGTTGTCCTGGGAACTCGTATCCTACATGCGGCGGCGGTCTGCTCTGTACGTGGGTCCGTCTCCACTCGAGCGCTCAATGCCCATTGTCCAAATAGCCTCCAAAGCCCTTCATGATGCTAATGATGCACTACTCGCCGTCCATCGCATCAGTCGCATCACCAGACCCCATTTCGACTGCTTTTCTGGCCCTCGCTTTGGAGCGCTCTCCCCCCCCCCTTAACTCACTTCGTTCGCTCCAAAAGCTCAAGCCTAGCCTATCGGTTGGCTTTCGTAAAAAAAAGGGCGCCCCTAAGTAATGGAGGGGCGTTTGCGCGCTGTTTGTTTGTCTTTTGTTGTAGATAGACTCATAAAGTCGGCGTGCTGCTAAGAGTGGACCGAGGAAATACTGCCGAGATCACGCGAATTTCTTGACTTCGGGGAAGATTACCGTTGTTATGGGGTGCCCTTTTTTTTGGCCCGGTTCAAGGGCACCTCAGGGGCGCGTGCCCGCTGTTTATTGTTCGTGTCCTGTAGATGGACTCAAAGACTTGGCGTGCAAGATCAAGTGATTGACTAACATCGGGCAAAGAGCACCCAACGGACCGCAGCAACTCGCACCCCATATGGGGTGCCCTTTTGCGTATGGTTAGGGGATGTCTTCATCCGAAAAAAAGGGCACCCCCAAGAAATCAAACGATTTCTTCAACGATTTCTTGCAATCAGTCTTTGGTCACACCACGTCCTCCTCCGCTACGCATGTCTTCCACAGGAACTCCCACCTCATATGGGATGCCCTTTTGCGTGGCGTCTTCACCATTAAAAAACGGGCACCCCCAAGCAACTCCAAGATTTCCTGCAGACCCTCAACAGACCGCATCAGCTCGCACCCCACATGGGGTGCCCTTTTACGTGTGGTTGCTGTAGGGGACGTCATCAGAAAAAATAAAAAAAAGGAGCACCCCCAAGAAATCCAACGAGGTCTTGCAGTCAGTCTTTGCCCACCACGTCCTCATGTCTTCCACATGAACTCCCGCCCCATATGGGGTGCCCCTTTGCGTGTGGTTGACAGGCGTCTTCACCATAGCAACTCCAAGATTTCTTGCAGACCCTCTTTTCCTACCAAGTCCTCCTCCGCTCTGCCTGTCTTCCACCTTCCCCACAGCATTCTGTTCCCTCTCCTACCCTCCCCTCACAGGTCACACTTCGTCCTGAGAGACACACACACCCCCTTTCACCCCTGGTCGAACACTAACCTGGAAAATTTCCGGCCACTTCTCGTGTTCCGTTGCCTCCTCTTTCCTATCATCGACATGAACTCCCACTCGTAGAAGACGGTTTAGAGTGCCTCCTGGGCCCCTCATGGTGCTAATGATGCACTAATGACCATCGATTACATCACCAGCATCACAACACTCCAAAAACCACTCCCAAAGTCCAACTGGTTTTCTTGTGTCGCAAAGTGTCCTGTGTTCTGCAGAAAGCATCGAAAGCATCACATGTTTGAAGCCTGGCCTCCGAGGTCCCTTTCGTGGCGATGGAATTCCAAAGTCCATGCGCCAAGCACGGCTCAGAACAGCAATCTGCAACAGTAACATCATCCGATAAGCAGAGGGTCTGTCAACAGAAACCCTGCCACAAAAAAAGGAAAAACGAAGAAAGAAAGTTGTTAAGAAATTGAAACCAAAGAACGAAAGCGAGATCCGCCTCGAAGGGGCTACAAACATCTATGAGATCTCGATTCTGCGAGGGCTCTCCACAAATGATCTCCTCAGCAATCAAGGGCTGGTGAACAAAACAAAGGAGGGATCAGGCAGGGCATGGCAGTATGGATCACTTGGTGCTAGCTGCTAACGACTCAAGATCTTTGATCACGGTCTTGGTGAAACTTGAAAAGCTGTCTGCTTGACAACCGTCCTCAAGGCCACTTCCTTTCAACCTCTTGTCTTGTCTGTGAATCAGGAATCTTCAATGACCAATGGTTAAAGAAAATGAACCAAGGCATTCTGGTCCACAAAATGGGCATGCATTGTAGTATAGCAGGATAACCCCAGGTTCAGACAAGATCGCTGGATTGTTTGAGTTTACTGAGTCACCAGCACAAACAGCTGATCCTATGCGTGTAGCAGATCAGCGCTTTTTGGGCATCACTCGAGACGCTGCTGAAACTTGGATCTCAGCCTCTCGTAAGTCGCGAAGAAGACAGAGCTCACGCAGAACCACCAGGCGCTCCTAGGTCCGGCACCAGCGAAAAGACCTGTCGGGCCAATCGAGCGAAAGGCTTGTCCAATGGTCATGGCCTCTGCTGCGGTCATCACACGTGTCTTGATCACATCGAAGGGAGTGGTCAACCAAGCAGCTAAGGCACCAGAGACACCACCCCAAAGCACCTCACTGTGTGACTCTTGGGTTTTTCCTTACCACACTTCCACCAAATCCATTAGAAAGTCTAAGAAAACATGATGGATGACCACGTATTATCGTGAGTTGTCATGTCAAACAACTACAAACACAAGAACGGTCCAAGGCACCGTCTCAGCATCTGACCATGGTGCCAGTGGGGGAAGCGAATCTCCGAAAGTCAGTCGAATCTTCCAAGCTTTGAACTGTTCGTACGAAAAGAACAAAAGGACCATGAAAGGCGTATCTCTTGAAGCTGTGGAGAGGTACCCACGAAATAAGCCCGAAAAGCCATCCTGTCGAAGGATACTTTGGCAAGCTGCCCAGCTCGAAGTGTATTGGCCGGTTTGCATGCGTTGTGTTATTAGCTCGCGGGGCACCTTGATCACACTGCTTGCAAAGTCAGCCAAAACAGCCGAGACTCCAATACCAAAGGATTTCATGTAGAACTTGTCTGAGAGCAGCTCTTTACATGTTTCATAGCTGGCCATTCGTATCGCTCCTTGTGGACAGGCCCAAGCAAAGCTGAGTCCGAAACCTCTCGCTATGCCACGAGACCCCAAGGCTTTCACGGCTTCTGAAAAGCCCAAAACACCATGTCTTGCCTGCATCGTGGTTCGCACCGTGTCCAGCGGATGCATAATCCCCACGGCCAAGGGCAGGGCAAGACCACCAGCGCCAGCAGCTGCCAAGCGATTAATTCGTGGAGAATCCGAAGTCACAGAGTGGGAATCCTGGGGCCGATACGGCAAGCAGTTCACCGTCCGCTCAATATCCAGGACTTCATTCTCCAAATCCTTGATCTGACGCCTTACCAACTGTAACCTCTGAAGAAGTAGTTGTCGATTTTCGTGTCGATGAACTAGGCCCTCGATGCTGTATGGATCAAATGATCCTTCAGAAGCTGGAGCTGCAGAGTTCGCTTTGGACATGAGCTGCACGAAACATGTGACTAATACACATGAAGCTCAAATCAATGCATGCAACTAAGTTGTCAACGTGTTTCGGGATATGCAGCGCCAAATATACTCTATGCTATGTCTATCTATGTCTCTCAAACAATTGGCTCTCCTCACGGCTCTTCTCAAGGCTGACACTGTGGGCTGGATACCTATTGGGCTATCTCGGACATGTTTCCTATTGGGCTTTCGTGCTTCAGTGACTTGGATATGCAATTGTATAGATTCGGAAAGAATGTATATATAACAATAAGGCGCCCGGTTTGGTCACATGCTTTCGGGTAAGTTTCAGGTTGGGTGCCTAGACTAGACCTTTGCCAGCCACACAGAGACTTATTTTCATAAGTTTCCTCGAGACCTTGCAAAGCTTGAGCCGGCAAAAAACGACACAGAAAAAGCAAATATGTTTCCAAATTCAAAGGAACCCCTGTTCTCCCGTTTCTCCACTTGGACCGGATCCACAAAGCTCGGTGCCGCGCTGCAAAGTTCTGCATTTCCCAGGCATGTCTTCGGGCTACGCGAACAAGGTCTTGTCGAGCATCACCAGAGATCTGCGCCTGCCGACCTCGGATGGTGAATTCCTTCCTGCCAGCTGCCAGCAGCTGCCAGCAGCTGCCAGCAAGTCGAACCACAACGTAAATACCAAGCAACTTATCCAGTCCACCAAGTCCTTTGCCATGGCCACGGATTCAGTCCCTGAAAAGATTGTAATAATCATACCGCAATACCAAATCTGTGTGCCTACATGCCTGTACAGGCCGCCATAGATGAGAAAGATCACAATCCACAATCCACCCCAAGTCGTCAACCAGGTTTCAGTTCTGGAACAGCGTTGTTGATTTGATCCATCCGTGTGAACAAATGATTTCAACTGCCATTGCAATCTGATGTTTGGAGCCAAAGCAATATTGGTGTGCAAAGCATGAGTGAACTGACGGGGCTCGGGGGAATCAACAAGTCACACTCCACCTTTCTCAAGCCAAAAGTCTACCAGTTGCTAGTATACAATAGTTTTCCACTTTTCTCAAACACTTTGAACTTACTTATGTCGTCCTTCATCTGGTTCTTTATCTTCAAACATAGGCGTGGTTGGCCTTAGATGCCTCAAAGGGCATAGGCCAGGACTTGTGTCGCTGTGACATCAAAGACTGCAAGCATGCCTTGCCAGTGGTCTAGTGGTAGCATGTCTGGAGCAAAATGGAACTATATCAATTATTAAACCCGGATGAACCCACACTTGCTTCGCAAGACAAACTCGAGGTATCCCGGTATCCCCTTGGGGGCTACCTTTCGTGATATATATATATATATATATTTATTTAATAGATGAGGTTCGTTGGTGCGAGGCATGCTCATTGTCACAGGACTAAGCTCTCAATGCGCAAAATACCAGCGCTTGAGGACAGGTGACCAGCGGCGCATAATGTAAAAAACCCCCGTAGATTCCTCACCTATTTGGCGAGCATCCAGGCGGAGAAAAATGCGCAGAATGGACAAATCGGACTATGTTGCACTTGCAACCTATCTGGGTCTCAGTAGGCAGGCACAGTGGCTGCGATATTCATCGGGGCTCACTGAACTTGGCACCCAGGCGACATGCATGGAGCTCCACATCGTGGACCTGTGTCGCAACATCCATCTTGGCTACCTTCAACCATAATGAGAGGAACGGCTCTGGCCTCAGAACCCGAACTCTTCGGAACACGGTTCTTTCTCAACAGTCTACATGCCGTTGGAATTGGCAAGTCCTTTTCACAGTTGTTTTGCTACAAATGTTTCAACGCAGAACAACGCAGAAAACTACTGTAGTCCGGAGCACAAAGAGCATATGTATTGATGAAAGCAACCCCAAGGCGCGTATGGAGCAATTCATGACTTTTGGGATGTAGGTGGCAAGATAGCACAGTGTGTGTGTGTATACATGTATATAATATATATATATATATATGTATATACAAATAGATAGAAAGAGAGATAGAGATAGAGATAGAGATAGAGATAGAGATAGAGTTGAGTTGTGGCCAGGCTATGAGGGGGCAGTTTCAAAAGTTGCTGCAACCTGTCAATTGGACGTTTGGGCTGGAAGGGCATCAAGTGAACTCCCGTCTCCCATCAAACGGACCATCATCCCGCTTGGGTCTTGTCTCAGGTGCACCTGTTTGCAACAGGGATCCCCGCTGGACTAGAAAAAACATCTCCTGTCTCAGTGAGCCGCGCAGCTTGAGGAGAAGAAAGCTGGCGGTGTAAGGGCGCCGCAGTGGAGACAAAAAAGGCAACGTCAAAGATCTTCAACAACTGTGGATGATGGCCACTTGACGCTGAGCTGCGCGGTATCTCTTTTTAAACTACAACACAAGGCGAAATCTGTGGAAATCTCACGCCAGCTTCTCTGGCCCAAACCATGTAAAGCCCTCTGGTCCACGGATTTGTTTTCCGAGATTGCGTTCATTGTGCCTACATAGTGATCGTAGGGTCGGCCTGCCTGCTCTGAAGATTTGCCGGCCATACTTCTCCAATTGAAATTCGACGGGGCCAATGTCCGGCTCCCCAACATAAAGCCTTTGCAGAGGGAGGTTCAAGCCCAACCTCTGCTCAGCTCTCTTCTGGCCCTTGGCGTCGCGTGGTTGCAGTCTTGTTCCCCACCTCAATACGCTGCCGATGGAAGCGATCTCGAAGCGGAGACCAATCTAGCCTGCGCGAATGCAACACGGTCCGTCGTGGCTTTCAATTGCAGCAGCTCGTCCGCGTCACCCATCCACGAATTTTACGCTCTTGGAAGGCCAGCCACACAGTCTATATCAATCAGACAGAAAAGGTGAAAGGCCTCAAGCCGCGCGACCATCTACTTTCGAACAATCAAAACCAAGAACAGCCAAAGAAGCACAAAGCCAAACAAAGAGCCAACAGGGAGGCCAGCAGCAAAGATGGCCAAGGTGAAGGCTAACAACAATGGGCAATGTGCATCAGCACTTCGGCTGCTACGTGATGCATCCACCTTGAAGTTTGGGCAGCGAGGGCACGTGCACATTCATGCGCAGGGCAGCGAACGGGGTGCTTCAACCACCAAAACATCCCGCTCGATGACAGCTTCACACTGTGGCAACACGCACCTTCATTTTCGACCATTCCACACTTTTCCTGAACAATTCGCATTTGACCATAGCTTCGGAGGTTCAACGCATACGACCCCCGACCCCGTCCTCCACATACTCCCTCGAGGACTACCCGATGGCGTTGGTGGCACCAGCCGGGGATGCCATGTTCCTTGCTTGGCCGCCTGGGCCAATCGCTTAAAGGATCTCCTGCCTGATGTGCACCCGGCAAGGGTTGGGCACCAATGAAACAACCATCTGGGAAGAGACCGGCTAGTCTGTTTGGATGCGAACAAATTGGATACAGACCAGATCCCCATCCCATCCCACCCCCATCCCGCTCATTGTGCGCAGATGACGCAGGGAGGTGCCGCAGTCCATGGTGCAAAACAAGCCGCACACATGTCAGTGAAGGCGATGTCCCCGCTGGTCCCCGAATCCAGGCCGGAGCCATCTTGTATTTCATGGACCAAATGGCCTCCTGCTTGGCCATGGGTGACGTGCTGCTCGAGGATTCGTGTCACCGTGGGCCCCGTCACGTCAGGGGCTTGCCCATGAAGCAGCCCACCAAGAGGCGGGCAAGGTGGCCCAGCTGGCGCTGGCTGCTGGGCAAACCTGGAGGCCAGGGTGGTGCTCCTCCAGCATGTCCTGGGACTCAGAGGTGAAGGGCCTTCGTCAAGCTCGGCCCCCAAATCGAGCTTCTCCACCATAGTGGGGCTCCCTCGCCCGGTACTGCAGCCTCCTCAGCACGAAGTTAAGAGGAGGCCAGGTCCGCCTCCTCGTTCAAAGCTGCCATGTCAGGGCTAGGAACTGTGTCCGCGTCAAAAATTTCACCCTCCACAGCAGGCTACATAGTCACGATGAGCAGCGAAAATGTGGGTGGGTACTATCCATGTCTACTTCTACAATTGCAAAATGGCAGATGCAAGTGTGTGTCACACATGTACAAAGCAAATGCAGAGGTAGCTATGTACAAGCAGTGCCCATCAACCACTAGTTGAAGCATGTGAAGAAACAAATGACCTTTGATCCAAGTGACTACAGGTACAGTGTTAGAGTTGCCGAGTGGAAGAAGAGCTGCAAGCATATCCGTCACACTTTCGCGGACGTCATCTCCTCATACAAGTTTGGCTGTGCCCAGCACTACCATGGAAAGAATGAGGAAACAACAGCAACAGCAAACTATGTCAAGAAAAATAAACCATGGCCCTACTCGACGTTGTGTGCGTTTCTGCTTGTTGACATGCTTTTGATGATTTTTTTGCATTGTCTGCATGTCAGGCAGAAATAGAAACATCGGTCCACGCCCACCTTCCAAGTGCCACGACCATTTGCTGTTGGGGATGAACTCCAACTTTGATTCGGGCATAATCTGCTGCAGTCGTTGCATAGCTTCTCCAACCACGACCAAGGGTGCCTGGTCACTTGCAGCCAGCACTACTGGAGGTGATATGGACGGCCACTCTGGCAAAGAAGTGAACACACC
>CAXAMN010023917.1:0-26072 GCA_963970005.1 Durusdinium trenchii | reverse complement strand
TCCTTCAACAAGCCTGGCTTCACAGAATCCTCCGTAATCGCCCAAATATCAAAGCCCTCAGCAGCTGCCCAACTCTGAAGAGCCGGGGCTTGCAAAGACCATGGAATAAAGCGCGGGAACCCCAGGTAGAGAATTCGGCCTAGTGCTTGGAAAGCTGGCTCAATATGTTGCACTTTGCGTTCCTCTTCACCAACTTTCAATATGGATGTTGATGACCTCACATCAAACCGGCCATGTCTCCGAGCACCTCAGAGGAATCAACTCTGACAATCTTGCGCAGTGTCTCACATGCATCAATGCCACCATGTCGCTCTTTTTTGTTGTTACATCTCCGACCAAAGATGCATGCTCTTCTTTCTTCCTTAGCTCAAAGTCACTCCACCCAACAAACAAGAGCACGAGAAAAGTCATTCAGCCATCCAAACATTTTGCTTTGTCCAACCAGCATCTGTGTGAGCCAGTTTAGGATTGGCTTATATGGCCCACCATTCACTGCAGTAAGCGCCCAAACTTCCATGCGATCCAGGACCCGCAGCCCAGCCTGAGCTCCACCGGACGATTCAAGTGTCATTTCTGAACTTCACAGTGCATTTTATGACATGTAAAAGAATGCCTAGCGATGGCCTCCAACCCTAGTCGTGTGTGAATACGGAGTAAGTGTGTAGAAGGTATACCCTCTCAATGTACAAAAACGCGCACACACAGCTGCTGGGTTCCAGGGCAAGCTTCCAGACATGAAAAACAACTTGGGATGTATGTTGGAAGATGCAAAGCTATGTGACAGTACTACACAAACTGTCGTTCAGTCGACTCTCGTACAATAAAGAACCCTCACAAAGGTGCACAAATCCAAGCCACCCGATTCCTTAGCGCCATGCAACTTCTCGAACTAGTGACTTTGGGAAATGCACTTTGACTTTCAAAAAGAACACTACGCGCTGGCAGCCTACTCCGGGTCCTTTGCAACTGAGGCTCAGTTTTCGAAGATATATGACATCAGAGGCAAGAGCTTGAAGCAATTGCAAAGTTGTCTCATCTGCATAAAGGGGAATGACGTGGGCTGCTGTGTTTCCGAGCTTGTCACGCTGTCCTTAGAAAAGCGGCAAAAGATTTGCCAAACACACACTTGGTTTGCCAGAAGCTACAATTGGTATCCAACATAGTGGTCCCCAAATAAATAGAAATCATTTCCTCTACATGTTTATTGAGGATTTACTCTTCTATCTATTTGGGAGTCTGTATAGGCTTGATACCACACTCAAATAAAGAGTGCATCTTCCCCAAGAATGAAATCAAGAATAGAAAACAAGGCAAAACGAACGGAGTGAGCCAGGGAGAAAACGCAAAAACAAAACAAACAAGTCCAAAAAGCAGGCTGAACATGAGTGGGATGGCCAACCCTTCGTTCGTTCGTTCGTTCCTTCCTTCCTTCCTTGCGTCCTTCCTTCCTTCCTTCCTTCCTGCATTCATGCATTCCCACATTCATGCATTCATAACTTTTTGTGCCCAGGCTCCAGCGGAAGATCCATGCTGCAGAAGCAAATTCACAACTTCAACATTTCGCCACCTGCAGGAACGCAGGTGCAGCCATGTGTCAAAGTTGGAAGTCATTCCATGTTGTTGCGAGTTTTGGAGAGCAAGGTGTTATAAAATACTCAGACCTCTTCTCCTTTGCAAGGAGAACCTTCTTCTCTTCATGCTCCTCACTCTCTCATTTCACACTACGTCCGTCGCCTAGTAGCATTGTGCAGGGGCGTGTAACCTCGACCATCTTGAATGGTGAGATCAGCTTTCCTCACATCTCAGCTCAACGTCTTGTTTTTGGATTGAGATTTAACGCCTGGCTCTAACCATTGAAGTCAAACGCAGCTCTAGACTCAAGCCGTCCAAGTCTCATTTCCAGGAAAGAGGTGCACTCTGCCAACGACAAGTTGCGTACAGTCATGGCCAAAGCGAGCGAAACTCGTTCCCGCAGATTATCAAGCAACGAAGCGACCAGGTCAACATCCTCATCGGAAAAGAAACACGCAAGGTTCATAGGCGAAGCAAGTCTAGTCTTTTCCGGTCTAGTCCTTTTTGTTAATAGTGTTCACAATTGTGTCATGCAAACCGATGTCCTTTACCTTGCTAATGGCGGAAGCCTTCTTTTTGTCCAGTGATGTTGCTGAGAAAGTCTTTTCGTAGATCTCGGCTGTGTACTTCTGGAATTGCTCCTCGGAAGTCTAGAAAAATGCAGCAAGGACAAGGTGCGCAAAAGTGAGCAAATTGCGTTGAGCCTGCAGTCCTCAAGCTACCCTGCCACAAACACCAGAATACCTCAAGCTACCTCGCCGAAGGCTCTGTCAGTTCCTCGTTGCCCTTTGTAGCACTCTCGCGGAGCTTCTTGGCCCGCACCAAAATCGCCCTGAAAAGTGGCCGGTGGCCAGCCACCGGCCCCATCAAAATCTTCGAAAACCGTATTGATAGGACAATGTGGGATGTTTTGATAGGACAATTCTATGGGGGCAAACTATTCTCTAGCTTTTGATGGCTGGCGGCCTCTGTTCACCTGAGAGGTGGAAGAACTCCCTGCCCTCGACTGATGTCCGGTTGAGGCAAGTACCGGGATCTTCACAGTTGGGTTTGAGAAGCTATATCAAGGCTTCTGTTGCAAGCAATACAGTGTACAACAAGCCTAGCCGGTCTAGCATCAACATAGAGGAAGACTACAATACCGAACAGAACTCTGACAAGCCAGCAATTGGTGTGACGGGGTCTAAATCTTTCCATTACGTTTTGAGCGGTATGAATCGATGTTCCAGAGCGTGGCACTGTTTGAACTCGCCTGGCTGGCACTTGGGGATGTTTTAATCGGCGATGTGCCCACTGTATGTTGATGAAACATTTACTTTGTCAGCTCCATTGATGACACAATGCCAGACTCACTTGCGTCAGTATTTGATGCGCGTATTTCCGACATTAGAAAACAGATGGTGGCTTCATGTTAAACAGGCAACATGTTTTTAGAAGCAGGTGTGTACCAGATGTCTCTATAGTAGGGTTAGTGATTATGGGCAAGTGGGTCGTTCTCTTCTGTTATGCCTTTTAACTTGGGAAAGGTCAATCTTCAAGTCAGTCCTTATACCCAAATCTGGGCTGGTCTCTTTGCATGGAAGCAGCTATGTGTATATATATATATATACATACATAAGTGTAATCGCAGGCTACAGTTTTGTTAAGGTCAAGTATTACAGCAGTGTACAGATATGTGTTGAGGAATTGTATGCAACCATCTGAGCCGCGGGCTTCCAAATGTTTGTGTTAAGTTTATGATGTTGAAATCTTGCGCATTTTCAAGTTGACTTCATAGCAATGTATTATGGTATCCTTCTCCTGTCTGGTGAGCAAGCGCGGTGATGATGTTAGAAGACAAAAAGCACAGCATGACGCACAAACAAAAGCCAGATCAAATTCTGTTGCAACAACAAGTGTCATTATAGCATAAGGTTTCTCCCTGTAATTGCCAAGCATCACATAATAATAACTGTTCTGTCTATAATATGCAATTCTACTGGCAACCTGAGGAGACCGGAACCACTATGATCAAATCGGACTCACATTACGATGAGGTGCCTCTTATGTGCTAAGCGTATAACTTTTGTTATATCAAGAGCCTTGCATTCTTTCACAAAGAACCTTTTCTCACGGTAGAAACCTTTTCCTAATATAAGTTTACAATTTCGTTGGTACGAGCACCACATTAAAACCTTGTCTCAAGTTGAGGCTACAGGAGCCTTGTGATAAGCCTTGTGCCACGGGGGGTGGGAGGGGTAAGGTATATTTACATAGCCCCGCTTATAAAAACACGAATGCCGCCAAAGTCACTCCTTCAGCTCTGGTACATTGGCATAAACCGTTCGCGCCTGGAACCCAACAACGTTCCCTCGTTTGCAATCGACGGGCTGCGCTTCACATGCAGTCACATTGTGAAACATCAAAGGAATGAAAATGTCAACTTTGGCCCTGAGCGAGGGACGGCATACTGTTCATCAGTAAGCGCCACCCGGATCGTGGAGACCAAGCGCTCGAAGTAGATCCATCCTGCAAACAAACAAACCTTTGCTGGAGCATGTCAGATGTAGATCCTTTTAAAAATATGCGTATATCGTGAGAGCACCGGACACCCACACACACACCCCACACGACTCGTTGGTGTCCAGCGGCTTTTGGTTTGGATATTCAATCGCACGGAAACCTTCCGAACGCCAACGCTAAACTTTCCTTCTTCCATGGGCAATTGAATGGATTAGTCACCCAAATTGTTTTCAAATAAGATACGTTATATAAGCTCTCTACAACTTCTTGGGCAGATTGCCCTTCTTCCCCACAAGGTTGCAGCGTTGTGTCTTCAAGCCCAGGCCTTCATGTCTATGCGAGCTCCAAGTTCCAGAAGCTTTTGAACAAAGCCACGCTACACTGCGTCGTTTCCCAGGTCACACTCGACATGTTTTGGCAACACGACAAAGCCAGCCTCGCTCACCGGCTGGGACTGCGTTTCGAACACCCAATGGAGATGGCTGCACCATGAACCTGTGGCATAATGGAAAACAAAGAAGTGATGATGATCAAGTTGCTTTTCTGCTTGACACCATCTTTGTTGAGCAGCAAAGCATCTACTTCTTTCGCTTCTCCACAGCAGCGCCCGAAGCTAAAGAGGCTATGGCCTTGGTCTTTCAGAGAGGTTTGTGTGCTCAAGACCTCCCCAAAAGGAGTCTCCATCAAAAGTCTCCATCAACTCAACCATCACACCTGCACGTTCATGGCTGCACTGGAACGCTTTGTTCTCCTTGGGCCTCTGAAGTTCGGTGCAAATCAATTTGTCCACAAATATTCCACCTTCCTTGAGGCGGGTGGTGCATCCAAGCCTCCCTCCAAAGCCTCCTCGTGCTTCTTCAGTCTCAATTTGTAGAATCCTTTACGAAACTCTTCTCCGTCTCCTCCTTCCTCACTGTCTCGGAAAGGCATTCCCGAGATCGATCTCCTCTTCTGCCTGCTCTTCTTTGCACACCTCAGTGAGGTAACAGGTAACCCTTTGCCTGTGACTTCAAGTTCTGCAGCACTGCATGTCATAGTTCCAGTTGGGGCCTTGCAAATAGTCCCAATGGGACGAGACCTCCGTGAAGCCTGTGCGCATATAGCTTCAACTGCTCATACTGCATCTTCTGCCCGCCTCTCGTTCTACACCGTCCACTCTCGTATCATCCTTAGGTTTTTGGATCTATGCTGCTCAACTTCTGTGAGCTGCTCAACCACCAATACACCAAGAACACCACGAAGAACACCAAATGAGCAAAGTAACATGGACTCCTGTCCTCAGCCACGCACACGCCTTCTTTTTGGAGCTTCTCGCCCGCCATGTGCTCAGGGCCCTCCAACAAGAGTGTTGAACAATATGGCCAACCCGTTGACCTCTCCCGGACTTGACTTTTGAGCTCATCCTGAGCAATACCCCAAAGCTTGCCTGGCCCCTTGCAATGACATAGGTGAAGGGCCAGAATTCTCAACCAAAAATGACATCCTCTGTCAAGAATTCCAGGCACCTTCTCAGATAGATCCTGTCTGCAGCAGCAGCCACCCGTGCACTCGGCTTCTGCTGAAGTCAAGCTCAATGACTTCTGGCCTCTCGATGGATCGCAGCAAACGTCGAACTTCTACGGCTCTTAGAGCCTGTCCAATCGCTCTTCGAAAACGTCTCTAACACCCATCTTGAATCACATCAACACGTCACTAATCCACGGCCTGCTTCGAGCATCTCATTGGCCCACGATTCCCTTCATCTTTGCCAGTTTTTTCCGGTCGCCAGATGCAAGATGGCCTAGACTCTAGACAAACTAGAGATCTGTGTAGGCAACTCTAAAGTCTCCTGGCCGAACTCACATCTCGCTGTCCTCTCCAAGCGCTCTCTAGCAAAGTCTTCTCCAAATATTGACCTCTTGGTGTCATCAACCTGGATTGAGGGCATCATTTCACTGGAACGCTTTCCCAAGACCAGCTTTCTTTCTCTCTCCTCAAGCCGCCTGGCGACGGATTGAAAAAAAGCTCTTGCACCGATCCTCTGGCCAGGCAAGTTCTTAAAGCGCCGGTTGGTGTCGTCACTTGTGTAGGAACACCCTGATCCACATGGAGGGGCGCATCTTTCACGTCTAAACTGCCCAAATCTCAATTCCTGACCTGTAAGGCTTTTGAGCGCACCTCACCATTCCTTTACATCCTTTCCTGGCCCGACCTTTCTGGAAAACACCTGGCGATCAGTTTCAACGTTCCCATCCTCTGCAACCTTGCTTTCTCCACCGAATCTGCCAAATCATCTATCCGCTTGAGTGGGTCTTCGGGCACTGCCTGGGCTTGATGTTCTGTCTCAGATGCGGCCACTGGTCCAATGCCTCTTGCATGTGTGTAGGCAAAGTCGAGGGAACTCACTCGGGTCCTTCTACGCTGATCCTGCGCAAGATTGGCGCCAACCTACATGAGCGAGCTCACGCTTCCTCCCTGCACTGCAGGTGCTTTGTTGGCTAAATGGCGTGAGGCTGTTGGCAACAGTGCAACAGCGTTTCCTTTTGCCCCCCGCAAGCTGGAATGACATCACACGGCTTTTGAAGGTGCCACACTAACTTCCATCTGCAAAACCGTGAAGCCGGAGCTGCCCATCGTGAATTACAACGAAAACATGAGATTGTGGTCCATGACCGTCAAGCTTTGATTGAAGGATTCAATCGGCCTCAAAGAAGAGTATGACAAGATCGAGACTCATCGAAACAACCTACCACGACCAAGCACGAGTCTTGAGAGAAGTTCGCTGGGAGAAACATCAGTTATTAACAGCGGATTCTTGCCTTCCTCGACGAGCTGAACCACCAACCCGTCCACGTCACCCGAACTGGCGGCGCATATCACTATGATCGAGATTGCGCTGAACGCCGCAGCTTCTATGACGCGAGAGAGCATAGAGCGTGTACCCATTGCACCTCAACAATCTCGCGCTTGGTGACCTGGGTGCCCACGCGCCTAGCAAACTTCATTCGAATTCTTGCCCTTTCCTTTCTCCTTTCAACTCTTGCCTTTGCCATCTCCTTTGCCTCCTGAGCTGATCTTCCTCCTTTGCCCTTCCTTTGCCTTTGTCAGCCTTAGACTTGCCCTTGCCCCCTTTACTGTCCTTCGTCTTTCGTTTGCCCTTGCTCTGGTGACCCTTCTAAATCCGGTCAACCGCCATGGGGGCTGGCCCTCGGGCATCCTGCGCGGTAGTCGTCATTGGGCACATAATGGAAATTCTCAAGGCTGCCGACTCATTCTATTTTTTGCTTTGGCCGCGTCAAAGGCCAAAGCTGCCTCCTTAAGAGCTGCCTTCATTCAGTGTCATGCTGGGG
Source organism: Durusdinium trenchii (assembly GCA_963970005.1). NCBI lineage: Eukaryota > Dinophyceae > Suessiales > Symbiodiniaceae > Durusdinium > Durusdinium trenchii. The sequence continues at coordinate 18,669 of CAXAMN010023917.1, read as the reverse complement.
TGTACTTTCAAAGGTTTTGAGTTGGCCTTCAACAACACTGGCTCTCATGTCCTGAGGTCGCTTTCATCGCAGGCGCTCATACTGGGTGAAGTGTTCCTCAAGCTTCAACAACTGAGGCAGGATGGACAGTTTCATGTTGAATTTGGGGTACGCCATTTTGGGGGGGAGCAGATTCATAGTGCGGTTCCGGGCTTGTGGCTGGCAGTTCCACAGTGGTTGTCGAACTGGAAGCGTTCTTGGTCAACTCCACCAGCCCTGTCTGCAGGATGGAACAATCGCTCTTTCTCTGGCTGCAGCTGCTCTCTGCACTGCCTGGCTAGCCGCGTTGGCCGTGGCTATGAGGGCTTGAGTCAACCCCGGAAGAACTCCTGACCTATCAACCTCTCTTCTCAATCTCTCTTCACACCTTGCCGTTTGAAGGACTCAAAGCTGCCTTAGGCTTCTCCTTTTCCTGAATGAGGGCAACCTGGTAGTCCAAGGAGGCAAGCTCAGGCTCTGATTTTCGAGAGCGCTACACTGGGGGTAAGGGTCCTGCCCCCTTTCAAGGCTCCGGAGAACTGGACAGATCTGCGAAATGTTCCTCACGGCTCCGCTACCATGCGAGCCCCCTTTTGAACTGCACTTAAAAGGCCAGTGGTCAGTACACTTCTTGATTTGATTTGATTTGTGTGTGTGTCATCACACCTGTATGTTCATCGCTGAACTGGAATGCTTTGTTTCCCCTGGCACTGTCCCATTTGTGGCATTCCCAGTATACACAGGTTGGGTAGAATCCAACAAACTCCCTTGCACCCCTCATCAGTGTCAAGCAAGACTCACATACTTCTGAGCGTCGTGCCTTTTCGGGTCATGGCATGCACATCTGAGATGCTCTTCACCTTTGACACGCCCGAAATATCGCCCTGGATGGTGTACAGGGGCAGCTGCGCCACTGTGCCGTCCTCACGCTAAAAGTTTAAGTCAAAACGACTGCCTATGAATCATATGAGACATCTATGCAAAAATGCCTTTTTCTCATCCAAACCAGAAAAGCCGGAAACAACGCGACGCCCTCCAGTTGCCACACTCTTCAAACTTGATGCGCATGTTAGATTCCAGCCAGTCGTGGGGAGCCAAGTCTTTCAAGTTTGAGGGGCAAAGTTCAAGGTAGATGACGGTAGGTGGAATCAATATAAATAGTTTCTTTGTAGCACAGGTCGAAATAGCAATGTTTTCGTTTACAAGTGAGTGTAGCGAATTCCACCTCATAGCAAGCAAGCTATCTTCAACCTTTGGCGCCCACAAAATTCAACGACACGCTCCGGCTCCTTTTCTCCATGCTGGGCAGGAGTCGACACACAGCCATCTTGCGGCTTTTCCAACACCCATCCTACCCAAGTGTTTCAGCTCAAAGTCCTTTGCTGCTTGGTGGAACATCACCGGCCATATGGTGTCCGGGAAAGCGCATTTGCGCCAAAACTGAACCAGATCGAGGGCCCATGGGAAAAGGGTCACCCCATTCAAAGTCTGCATCTTTACAGGTCCAGGAAGGCGGGGCATGAACTGAACACTCCAAGCCTCCTGGACGTAGATCTCCATCATCTTTGTACTGATCCACCATCCACGTCGGCGGGTCAGTTCTGAGTTTTCACTTGTCATGAGCAGCCAAGAAGCTCCTCCTGCTCTCAACAACCCAAGGTCTATGCCCCTTGAAATGCGCTGCGGGACAGAGCTCGCCTTCAAGAGGCGCTGGAAACGAGCCCTCATAGTCTGACTTGAAGCCGGCCACAGCTTCTGCTCTGAGCCCAGGTGTGCAAAGGCAACCTCGATCACCTTGAGGAGTTCGGGGTGGTCAACTCGTGCCACCTGGTGCCTCGCACTTCTGAACCGGGCTTTTGGTTCCCGGATTTGCAACAAAGCGTAGTCTGCGCAAAAACTCGACGTCAATGGGCAAGACCAAATCTTGCCTCAACCGCCCCATCACAGGGCGATGACGCCAGCTACTCTGCTCCATCCCCACATCCACGAAGTAGTGAGGAGGGGGACCATTGCCTGCCATGGCAGCGCTAAGTGGTGCACTGGGGGCCCCTGACAGAGCCAGGAGTACGCCAAATCCCAAGCCGGTTGGAGGCTCCGGCGAATCCGAGGCCTGCGCCGCCCTCCTCTGCTCGCGGCACGGGCGCGGTCGGCTCCATCCCTACAAAACATGGCAAGACCATGGCGGACGGCTGCGACGCCTAAACCTTGGGGTTTAGCTACTAGGATTATAGAACATTCTCAGGCTGAAACCCATAAGAAATCCAAAAGGCTGAAATCCAAGACAGGAGAAAGCAGAGGCATGAGCCCAAGAATGCAGAGACATAGCTTGTGAGGCTTGTCCAGTTCTGAAAAAATGAAATCCAAGAGCCAAAGTGACGGAGCTCAAAGGACCTTTGCCAGGAAATCCAAGAGAGCTGTCAAAATCCATGAGGAATGGAAAAGCCGCTGCATCCTTGATGATTGGGTAACGCTTGAAATCCACATGGCTGAACCTCCAAGAATCTGCTCCCGATGCGCTGAGCCATGCTGGAAAAACATCAAGCTGACGCAAGACAAGGCGGACCCAGTTCGAAGCCAGGCGATTCAGGCCAGGGATCTTCATCAAGTCCAGAAGCTGATGGTCAGCTGGAAGCAACCGAGTAGGTCCAAAGTGATAAGAAGGATAGAGGCAACCAACTACGATAGTAGCGCCTGATCTTCTCAATGCCTTCCGCAGGCCAATGGAGGGAGATCTGCCTTTGACCAGAGCTGACAGCCCGACATTTCAATCCATACAGACCGAGAAACGGGTCTTTGGTCGAAGGACAGCCTCATTCTTGTAGAGTCTCTCAGCAGCCAGGGCTTCTTGGATGTTGATATGAGAAGGTCTTGACCAAAACCAGCTCTTTTCTATCTTCCATGTTGACGAAAGTAGAATGTCATTGACAACGGGGGTCTCCAGACCATGTACTTCAAGGCGCTGGCAGCCTTCTCCGTGGTGGCCTGGAACGGCTGCCTAGCGGTACGCTGGCACACTGGGGCTGGAGAGACTTGGCCTGATTTTAACAGGTTTTCCACCTTCTCCTGCCTTTCCTGCATTGCGGCCAACTGGGTTGATATAGCAGGGAGAGTCTTGGATAGCTCGCCAATCTGCTCGGCAAGGGATACTGTAGTCACTCTCTTTGGCGGCGAAGCTCCACCAGGGGCATTCTTCTGTTTCGCTTTCTGAGATGAACGGGCCGGAGCTGGCTGGACAGCAGGAGGCTGCTCTTCGGCCGAGTAGAACTGAATCCTTCCCTCTTTTTGCGCATCCAACCAGTTGCAGGCACTCAGAAGCAGGGAACTCGATTCTGGATAGATCTCCGGCTTGTCTTCCCAAAAACAATGGGGATCCATTAGGCTCGAAGCCTCTCAACATGTCCGTCACTGACTTGTGGAAGTCCACCAACTGCCTCCAACTCGAAACCAGCTGGAGTCTCTGTGCCATCTTCCTCCTCCAAAATTGCAAGGACTGCGATCACAGCCGAAGGACCGACAAGATCCTCCGGCGATGCTTTCTCCCCCCAAGTTCAAAATCGGCTCCGGGATGAAACCCAAAGGAATAGCCAGCATGATGCCTGATGTACGGGACACCACGCACTATACTGCCTCCATGCTGAGATAGATCCAAAGTCAGAACATAGACATTGCAAGTGCCCTGATCCAGAAAAATCAGCTCCTGAACACGCATCGCCTCTCATTGGCCTCAGGAAGATCAAATCCAGCAGCCTTGCAGTAGACCTCGGCCTCTGAGATGGAAGCAAAGGCGTGGGATACGGAGATATCGTCGAAGGGCTGCAGCTTGCAGTACTCAGCAAAAGAAGACACACGTACCGGCCGAGGCACGTTTGGAGCCCTGACTGAGGACCACGTAGATGGTGTTCTGGAGGCGAGACTTTGGCGTAGGCCTTAATTGGTTTCTGGACCCTGCCTTCCAGAGTTGCCCTGCCCAGCAGCCAGCAACCCAAGCGCGATAAGCACGAGCTTTGATGGAAGCCTGAGTGCCAGTAAGCCGATCGCAGAGGCCAATGCAATACTCAGGCAATTCCGGGAAGCTGTAGTAGACTTCGCCGTAGGTGGCAGATGACACAGAGCCAGGAGACCCAAGAAGGGGCGCCTGACTAGGACGAGCCACAGGAGTAGTTGGAGCCGCCTCCGGCACAAAACCCCAAGCTGATCCAACCTCACAAGGAGCGGAAGCACCAGGAGGGCCAGACCAATCGGCGCAAGGCGCTGGAGATGGCAGGAAGGCCTCAGCCCTGACGGCAGCAGCCTCAAGTGACTCCGCAAGGCCGTGGAGAGCCCGGGCGGTAGCTCGGGCAGCCTCAACCAGAATGAGAAGGCCTGTAGCCGCGCTCATGCAAGTACGCCTCGAGGCGTGAAGGAGGTGACCGGCAGTGGTGGCGCAGTGGCAGGGAAACCAAGAAAGCACCAGCAGGCAAGAAGGCCAGAGCACAAACAGCCGCAGCAAAATCCACAGACCCAAAAGGCAAGGATAAAGGCTGCAGACGAGGAGCAATGGGCTGGGCAGCCTAAGCCAAACCAACCTGTAGCTGAACCCCAGGAAATGAAGCTGACCAGATCGGTCAACCACAAAGGCATGAGGCTTTGAGCCAAGCCACCGAAGTCTCAGAATTAAAAGGTCACATTCTCTTGTCACCTTACCATGTACAACGCACCTAGGTCATCTACAAAGTAGGATCCATTTTCGAGAAGCTCCAGTGAATATTTACACATGCCTGGCTGGGAGATTTGGGAAGCCTTTCAATAGCCGTAGCCCAACACTTTTCCTTGGCTCTGCCTCAAGTCCAATTGATTTGCTCAAGTCTGTCCTTAGCCTCCACCTCCGTATATCCGATGACCTTGTTGCCATTTTCCTTAAGATTCAGCTCGGAGAGCTCTGACCATCGGACCTGCAGTGGCCAATTACAAAGGCAACAAGTCAAGGAACACCTGTGGGGACTCTAAAGAGCGTCCGCCAGGTCGCATAGTCACGAGTCCTTTCAACCTCCAAATCGGGCCAATCTCCATCGACGTGCAAGACTGCATCTGCTGTGAAGAAGACCTAAGAAGAGTTCATCAAGTCTCACGTTCTGAAGTTTCTCCACAACAGAAAGTTGTGGAATTGTTGAGGAAAAAGCAGAAAATCTGGCAGCAATGTTTTGGTCATGCAGCAGAGCTTTTTGACATCTTTTTGGCTTCCCCTGGGCACCCCCTGCTTCTGGCAATGCCGCGATGGCTTGAAGAAAGTCTTGTTGCTCTTTGGCACTGCGCTCAGGCTGTCCAGGCTCGAAGGGGTTCTGGCTCATGCCTTGGACCCAAAGAGACACCCGAAGGGACACGCAAACAGAAAACCGAAAACCCGAAGGAACACGCTCCAAGGCACTCATGAAATCATAGAAAAGCAGCCTTGGTTCAGCCCCTCAACACGATAATGCTATATACAAGATTGTAGGCCATTGCTATTGCGTTCACAGTCATTTGGCAAGGAGCGGTTCACCCGAGATCTTGTGGTCCTTCAACGCCTGCAGCATTGAAAGACTTCTGTATGACACGCATGGAATGCCTCACTAGTTACATTCCACTAGGACAATCAAGAAAAAATTGCGCCTCTGTTGTGAGTTTCTTGACTGTTTCGGCCTTCTTCCCTGATCAAGAATGCTCACACCGACTTTTTCTCTGCGCCAAGGAAAGAAGAAACTTGTGCAGCCGAGATGCCCAAAGGGTCTGGATGCAGCTGGTGAGACCAGGCATGGGACACAGCCAGAACCAAATCATCTTTTGTTGGCACTTTTCCTATGAAATCCGTTGGCAGCGGCGCCACACGCAAATGGTCATGCGACGTATGTTCTCTACTTATTGTCTTGGAGAAATCTAGCATGCAACAGCCAAACCAACAATTCTTGGAGCAAGGGCAACTTCAAGAGGGTTTTTGTGCTGCCTAGGAACGAGATGCCCCGAACTGCGTCACAATCTCTTGGTCTAAGTGCAGAAGCAGGTCAGCTATTTACCATGGAAAGCCACAGCTGTGTACCAAAAATCAGCTCCCAACATCTGGGCCAAGGTGTTGGAAGCTCCTCTACCACCTTCAAAGGCCTCACAAGAATGCTCTAGACATGACGGGGACTGTGTTCCGCAAGTGTTTGTTCACATCAAATGTTTTGCCAAGCAGCGTAAAGGACACCACTTCATCAAGACCTTTTTTAGCAGTGACCTGAAGGTCTTGTCAAAAAAAACACGTTGTGAGGTCTCATGAGTCATTGTCGTTCTTGATTGAAATGCGTCAACAATATTCAAGGAACTGTCGGATGCCGGAAGTCTTCCGAGGACTGTGGTGCCAATGTCGGTTTTTTTGCCATGGCAAGACAAGGATGTGCTGTCTACCGTGCTCAATGCAGCAAGTTTGACGATCTCTCATTCTAAGTCCATTTTGTTTTCAGTTGTCAAAACTCAGACCTTTTCTGTGGGTTTGGTTTGGAAAAATCATTCTGGTTTCTAAATTGTGACTCCAACAAAACCAATATATTTCCTCCGGGGGGGTTGGGCAGCTTTCGGGCCAAAAGGCTCACATTTCTGTGTGGCAATCAGCAAACCACCGCTGCAGTAACATGTTGAGATGCTGAACTCGGTGCTGTCAGTAACCTTCAATATTTTTGGCAAGATTCGTGGTTTGCATCTGAAAAGGAACAAGATGGAACCCACGAACCCGAATGCCAACACGTACTCGAAAACAAACACCCAAACAATTTTTAGCACTCTTGTAGGAAATACTGTTGTGGGACGCTCTTGTAGCACACATTCTTTTGGGAAACCTTTGTGCGACACACTTGCGGACTCTTGTGGAACACCTTGTAGGACACTCTTGTGGAACACTCTCGTAGGACACTCTTGTGGGACACTCTTGTGGGGCACTCTTGTCCTGTAGGACATATTTGTGGACACTCTTATAACTTATATGACACTTTTGTCGGACGCTCTTGCGCAACACTCTTGTGGGACACTCTTGTGGGAAAGTCTTGTAGGACACTCTTGTGGGACACTCTTGTAGGACACTCTTGTGGGGCACTCTTGTGGGAAAGTCTTGTAGGACACTCTTGTGGGACACTCTTGTAGGACACTCTTGTGGGGCACTCTTGTAGGACACTCTTGTCGGACATTTTTGTGGAACAACGTTTCCAGCTCTCCAACTAACAAGTGCAAAGCTGCTGTCGCGCATCTTTTCTCTGTCGTTAAAGGTGTGCTCGAGTCCTCTTGGCCTCACCGGTGATGGACTCAGGTACTTCCATCCCGGAGCCAAGAAAGAGCCTGTACACTGTCCGCCTTATACGATCGCTTTAAGCGGAACACAGTTTGGGGCGGTAGCGGGTGCTTGACAAGGGGGTTGCCCTGCACCTTGCGCCGTTTGAGCGAGGGAGCAGGCAGGACGGCAAGCTCGTGCTGTAGATCCTCATGCTTTTGCCGTAGCAGTTCACAGCGAAAGAGGGGTGGGTCGTGAGGAGAGAGGCTATAGCGGTCAGTAAGATATAGCGGTGTAATGCTGCGAGATGCTCCTCTGTGGGACACGGAGCCGCCCAGAAGCCATCATGTAACCAGATGGCCGAGTGGAAGCCAACTATGGGCTGTAGGAAGCTGTAGGCAGCCCAGGTAAGATGTTGTTCCAAGGTTTCAAAGAAACGGAACGGTGCAGCCCTGCTTCGATCACGCTCTCGAGCTGGGCACCATGTAGGCGGACGATTGATTACGTATCGGCTGGCTGCATGTAGCTCAAGGGCAAACCGAGTAATCTCGGGTGGTAGAGGCTGAGCTAGGTGAGGCAATTGGCGAGATAAGAATGTGAGGGCTTCTTGCGGGGTGTCACTGTTGATGATCACTAGTGGCCATTTCTTGACGAGACCCTCATAAGTGTCGGAGAGGGCCTGTGGGTCAGGTGGTGTTAGTACAGCCTTGAGCCATTCCCTTGTGGCTTGGATGGGAGGCAGCGAGCCATGAGCCCCAGTCTGGGCACAGCATCGTCTCACAAGCTCATAATGCGCCCCACTAATGTCAATTTCACAGTGATTGTGGCCGAACAAAAGTAACCGGACTTTACGCGGAAGCTGTTGCGCTGCTGGCCCAACTGTATAAAACCGCCCAAGCCCATCACCTGAGGATGGTTTGTACCCTACAGTTAACGTACCTTCGCAGCTTCTCGCAACTGCAAGATAGTCCTGGACTGCGTTTCCCTGAGATTTCAGTTGCGAGATGATTTGGGCTAGACTCGACCCTCTGTAGTCGTTGCTGGACATTCAGTGAGAACGAAGGCGGGTGCTGGTTGCAAAGGGCCACTCTCAATAACAAACGCGAGTTTCTGTGCGAGGTGGTACGGTGGCAGTGCACGGTGGGCAGCGACTGCAAGCGGTTGGTCAAAATGTACCTTTGCCTTGGCACTCGCTTGTCCTGCAAAGTAATCAGCGAGCTTATTGCATTCTCGAGGCAGGTATACCAGCCTGAAGATGAAGGGAGCACCTGCAAGAAGGTTCTGGCACTCCTCTAGTATCCTAACTACCTCGGGCCGTTTTACCCGCCCCTTACCTTGGAGGTAGTTAAGGAGTGGGAGAATGTCGCCTTGAAGAACGATTCCCTTTTGTGGTATACCTCGCGCCAGACATTGCTCGTGATATTCAACGGCGAGGAGTACAGCAGCTAAGCAGGCTTTGGCCTCCGCTATAACATTATCTGCACATGGGACAAGTGGGATGGATTTCCATCGTACTAAGGTAGTGGCTTCTTGGGTAACTTGCAACAAGCTAACGCCAGCCCCACCTGTCTGGGTACGTTTGTGAGCCGAGCTTAGGATGATCGTTTGGGCCAGTGTCTGAACGATGTTAGCAAACAATGATTTTATATAGGGATGATTTTCAACTATAGCAAAAACATTAGAAATTAATACTACTATATTTACACCAAATTACAAAAGTTCAAAAACTAATAATCTTTAGAGTTTACAAAACAAAAAATAAACTTTTCAACGCACACGTACTACGTGTTTTGGTATCTTTTAACTATATAAATTTAACGCTCCACATAATACAAACTCTAACGTCAACTGCTCTCCTGATACTCCCGAGTCCCAAATACCAGATGAAACTTTTGACTTCCGAAACGCTCTGTCACACTCAAAGTTCCAAACAGTTCTCAGTAATCTGCATTTTTCACGCTGATCACTGGTCATGGCTCATTCATCAACCCTGTCGAGGCTTAAGAAAACTCATCAGGGTTCCCTTTGAAGCAGCCGGTTTGGCTTTCAGTGCTTGCGTCTTCTGTACAGCCGGTTGACGCTGACTGGCCTTAGCTTTGGCCTTCGCTGCTGAAGCCTTTGGCATTTGATACTCCGGCGTTGGAGGAGACTTCGTATTAATGCGCCGGCTCTTGGACATCTGAGATGAGGCTGGCGAAACAGGCGGCTGATTGTGTCAGCTCGCTTGGGAAGGTCGAGACGGTCGAGACATTTCAGAGTGTCATATTTTGACCTGTCGGAACCTGCGGTCAGCCTGCCTATCCGGATCACTCGCATGTCAGCATCACCGTTCCACTGCGACAAATCTGAAGGACTCACATTGGCTGAAGGTGAGGCCTTGAACTTCACGCCTGACAGACAGAAAACAAATTTCAACGTTCATTCGCTTGGCGAAGGGAGCAAACCTTTACACTTTGAACTCCTTGAACCTTGAACACAGCTTCAACCAAGGCGCTTGAGAGAATCATGCTCAAAACTGCACCGACAACCGGTACAGAAATGGAATTCCCGGCAATTCTGTTAATTTCCAAATCCTTGAGTGACAAGCTAAGCTGCATGTCGAGGCTCATCCCCTTAAGGGATAAACAGTGAAAACAATAACTTAGAACAAGAAGCTGGAATTGCTGCCTCTTCTCCGTGAACCTCACCGCTCAAGGACAGCCGTGGAAACCCGTGGCCGAGGTACAGAAGCTCTTCTCCAAGAACCAAACCTGAGACACCAACAAAAACACACACACACACACATACCTGTGGCCTGTGGTCACCTGTGTGCTGAAGGTGTTGTGCTTGTCTCACAAACAGCCTTTGAATCTGAGCCAAGAATAATTGAGGCTCAGACGCTGACGGGATACAGACCACAAACGATGACCACGCAGCAAGCAAGGAAAACAATTCTGATAGCTTTTGTGCTTCCAATAAGTGTAGGTCACATTGTTGGTCAAATCCCAAAAGTATTGAGCCGTTGCGATAGGTTGCCCAAGCTCCTCCAACCTGAAAAAAATAAACAAATGCAAGTGAGCTCGTCTGACCCCTATGTGCATCACTGCCACTTGCAGAATGTTTCCCGATCAAGTCAAGTAACACCCAAAGGTGCACATAGAGGTTGGCTTGCTCACGGGGTGTCAGAATCGTCGACCACGCGTTGTTGTAGCGCTCATGCAAATGCTCTAGAGGAGGAACCTGAAGGTATGAATAAAGATGCAAAAAAAAACAACCGGACCCAACTCACAAAACAACTCAAGACACAAAAACACATGACAACTCTGCCAACCAGCAACCTGTCGACCAAATTCACGCGTCAAATACCGTAGCACACCCTGAACCCGCTCAAAACACGCGGTCCAACCATCTCCGGTCTTGAGGCGTTCAAGGTCACTCTGCGCTGTCACGTTCTTCTTATTCTTCTTTTGATGTAATTCAGCGAGGTATGCAAGGACCTTGTTGTGATGATTCGGGAGCAACTGATCCGACAAGGAAGCAGTGTGCTGGTCCAGTGACAAGTCCTGCTGAATGGCCTGCATGGCACTAAACAAAAGTGTTGTTTGATTGTACGACTGATTGAAAGAACATGAAAGAACTTGCCGCCGCGAAGACTGACAGACCAACGAATGAACATTTGTCATAGCATATTGACTACGCTCACGCAAAAAAGACAAAACCAACTTGCCTCCAGCTTGGTGCTCCACTCGTCCGGGTGACATAAAAGGTTGAGCTTGCAAGGGTTGACTGCGACCATAAAAAGACGTGTGCGACTTTGCGGCAGATTGAATGCGGAACTGTTCAAAATGAACGACCTGGTCACGTACTTCATATTGCGAAGTTCTGCCCCTACTGTCTGGGCGGTGTCGACTTTGGCCACATTCTCAAGCAGAACAATAGCCTGTGGCAATGGCAACTGCAGCAGACTGGCCCAAACTCAAAAACACACCTCAGATTTCAAGCTCTCTGCCCCTGAGGTATTGACGGGGCGCGACAGCCGTATGTAATGCAAGCTAGCCGACAAAGTATTGGAGCTCTTGCCGCAATCTTCCGACTGAGCCACAGAGCTAGGACTAGCTGCTCGCTGCCTTAGCTAATTATGATTTTGTTTCTTCCTCCATCTGAATGATTGTCAAGTCATTGCTGTTGTTGTTTTGTTCCCTTTGCTTTCACCTCAACCCTGTCACACAAAAAAACATGCAAGGCATGTGTCTTTTTTGGACACATTGGATTCACGACAACCAATGGCTTGCGATATCGATTCATATTGGACAAGTCCTCCGACGACAACAGTTCAAAATAAGCACATCACATTTGGCACAGTCATATACACACACACCTCGCAGTCAGTTCAGTCAGATAGAATTGCGCTGACAAACAGTCCTGTTGATCTTCTAGCACATATAAAAAAATACAACACACACCGCTCCTGACATTCAAATCCTCCTGTGTATATATCAACCGATTGCACTGCATCTTTGGTCCACTGTCCCGTGCACCAATCTAGTCCACATCCATTGTGTTTTGCCTGCGGATAGGCAGCGGAAACAACATTAAAACAAATTTCATGAAAATAAATACAACTGATTCAACTTTCATTCAGAGTGTTTGCAAACACCCCAAACCACAGAGGCAGTGACCCTTAGAAGCATATCGTCCTTAGCAACAGTCGCGTCGACGGGGTCGACCACAAGAACATAAACGGCCTGACAGACAGAAGGATGAACAAGCGTGACATGAACTATGTGGACGATCGGGCCCGCGCACAGCTTTGGCAAACTGCAACTAATGTTAAGTTAAGTCTGGGCGCATACACTACAGAAGGTTTGTGATTCCAAAGCAGCATGCACTTCTGCCAATATCCATCTCTTCCAGGAGCTTCGCTGCAGAACCTGTGATCAACTGCTAGTCCGCCACCATGTCTTTCCTGCGAAGCTCAAGTGAATGGCACAGCAGATGTAGTAAATTAGTTAGTGGCAAGTGGTGCATTGCTCATTTGCTATTATCTCCTTCATTTCTCATTTCAGCATTGCGTTAACTGTCAACAACAACAACAACAAGTCCTCCATCTGAGGTTGCAGCCTCTTGATCAAGCTCTTGAGGGCAACAGCAGGAGCATCAACCCCTGAACAATCGCTTCCATAGGTCAAGCCCGCGTCACTGCCTGAGCTCCTGTGAGCTTCCTTAACTTCGTGAAGCCTTTGGCAGAGCGCGCCTTCCCCCAGTATGTTTACAACTGATTCCAGCCATGGTTCCTGCCCTGAGCACGGTCCCAGGCATGTTTCATGGGTTTCTTCTGATGATCGACCAGTCACAACATCTGCAGGTGCAAGCAGACCTATCTCGTGTAAAGGCTCACGCCCGAACTCTGATGCTGACGACTCATCCCAACCCCATGTCTTCAAGTCTTGGTCCAAGTCAACCTGCACACCCGCATAGGTTTGAATTGAAGCAGAGAGTGCGATGTCAGACAAATGACCTGTCCGCAACACTCTAGCCCACAAGACATCAAAGTGCACCTGCTGTTCAGAAGCCTGCAAAGCGTTTGACAGCTCGCAGGGCTCACAGTGCTTTCTGTCTAGCTGCGAAAGGAAATCAACATCATCACAAGCATTTTGGCAAATCTCACGGTGACTGTCGGTGTTGGTGCCAGCCAAGTCAGTGCTAGCCACTCCGACATCGGGCTCTGGAGCAATTCGTGGGCGGCTTGCGCCCAATGGAAATAGTGGCAACACCTAAGAACATCAGCCATTGTCAAGATTTGTTATGCACTGTGACGCAGCTCTGTTTAAGAGCCACACATCCAAAGGATCACTTGGAACAGCCTCAGCAACGTTAAGCTCGATCAAAAGGATTTTTGAAAATTGAATCTAATCTCCAAGTCTCCGGCATCAAGTGGGTCCCAATCTTCTTCCATGTTGTTCATGAATCACGTAGAAAGGCTCAAAAATAACATTATTCTATTGTCATTATGGTTCACTTAGCTTCTTGTTTGTGTAGTGCTTGAATGTTTTGTTTTGTCTTGTTGTTTCATATTGTGTCCCGTCTTCTTGGCCCTGCCCAAACCCAATGTTATCTGCCAGCAGGTCTTGTTGGTCACAGTTGAAGTGCAACAATGCAGTGCAACAAAAGTTCAAATTCATTCGACCGCCCTTAGTCAGTTAGCCCAGCAAGGCTCAGCAGTTTCACTCCAAGCTAAGTCGTTAAGGATGGTAAGCTAGTGCGTAGCCTTTGGCCCCGAGTAAAGTGGTCTCTCCACCCTGATGACCGGTGCCTGTTGCCGCCCTCCCGCAAGGCAGCTGTCGGCCGTGGTCACCAGTCTGTGGAAATCACAGATTTCTGATTTCTGTACAAGTTCTGGTTTCAGAACAAAACGGAACGAAACTGTCATAAGAAGAATGAAGGTGAAGAAGTCATCCGACACTCGCATTCTGCGAAACCTAAACTACGAAAAAACATCTAAACACAAATTGATCATCACAAACACTTTGAAACTGAAAATGTCCATTTGGCCCTCAACCTCATGACGAGCCAAACCCTTGTGTCACGCGCCGCTATTTCTTTGCAAGAGCTTCAATCTTGGACCTGATACATTTGGGAATCTGGTCCATTGACAAATCTCTGGGTTTCAGCCGCGTCTCCTCGAACGATGCAGCTTTGGCAGGATCTGCCTGTTTGAGAATGCCACAAGCAGACAGCGATGCCAAGAACACCTTCAAGAAAGATGACAACTGGTTGATCTCACCACAGAGCTCTTGTCCAAAGCGATCAAGTGGTTTGGACGCATCAATTCTCTCGAAAAATGGTCCAGCACGACCGCTCACTGAAGATGCGTTAGCCATTTGGCTCTGAAAAAAACTCCACTGACTGATCATTCATCAACTCCTCCAAGGTCAATGCTGGCAATAGCGACCGCATAGATTTGATCTCTGCACAGATCTCTGCCTTCATATTCTTTTCCTCGGCTGTGAGCTGCACGTCTAAGATGCTGTCAATCTCTTTGATGGATGTCTCAAGCACCTTCATCACAGAAGACGGAGCTTCTCCAGCCGGACAAAGCGCCTGGAGTTTCATGAGTGCACTCTTCACGTCGGCATGCGCTTTCTCCAGGCCTGGGTCTGATGCCATCCACCCGTCCTTTGGTTTGTCATTGGAGGTGCCATAGAAATCAACGACCATGTTGTGCAGCTTCCACATCACATCCCTCGATAGCTTCCGCAATTGTCCAAACAGATTGTCGAAGCCGTCCTGTGCTTCTTTGGTGAATGCTGACCATGCTGCGCAAAGCTTGAAGTTTGGCAGATAATCACAACACAAGTGTTGGAATCGCAGCGCTCGCTCAGCTTGAGGTGTATCTGGCTGGCCATTGTCAGTCCATATGCTCACATCTTGTGTTGATAGAGCCTGCATGAACTGTTCTGAATGATGTTGGAAAGCGAAAGCCTCACAAAGGTAGCCCACATTCTTGAGCACGTCCTTGGTGGTCAGTTTCAGCGGAGCACACAGCTCTAACATCTTCTCCGTCTTGCCAAAAGCATCAGCAAAGGCCATCACATCATCCACAAGCTCAGCCCCAATCACATCCCATGTGCGCAGGAAACTGCCCACTGTCTGTGTGAAGCGGTCCACGATGAACTCCTGACTCAAGGCAATCATCTATTTTTTTGTAATACAATCACCAACAACAATCATCAGTCACCAAATAACCAAACAAATAAAATAACAATCGACAATCAATCAATCACACAGTCACAGTCCTCGAAATCATCGCGAACAGATAGACCAGTTACGCGGATCTCCTTGTGCTGGGAGCTCTCACCCATAGGAAGAGCAGCGATGCCCTCAACAAGCTTCTGGAGAGTTTTGACCATATCAACCAAGCGCATCAAGGTGAACGGCCCCACCTGTGTTCGGCCTGTCAGGATTGCATTGACTTCAGACACATCAGTCTGCAAAGTCTCGGCACGCTGTGTTGCAGCCTGATCTTGCTGAGATCGGCTCAGTTCAGCCTGAAGAAACAAAGCAAACTTCTTGTAGCCTGGTGTCATGAGAAATCGAGAGAGTAACTTTGCGTCCTTTGCCACATTTGAAATCTTGAGTTGATCCAGCTGATCTGAAAGCGTTGCTGCATCTTCTGGACTCATACCACCGGTGATTGACTTCACCTTGCCTGCGAGATTTCCCAAGATCACGAGATATTTTTCAACATGTTCATCAAGCACTGCCTTGGCCATGACATCTTGCTGGGGGAGAAAGCATAGCAAAAGGGCAGCGTAGTCATGAGCTTCACATTGATAGTCATCCTTTGGGCTAGTGGTGAAGATGTGTGAGAGTGCGGACGCCAGAAACTTTTGTTGCAGCTGCTGCACATTCTCGGAAAATTCTGACTTTGTGAACCAGAAGAAATCACTGGGCTTGCCATAAGCATTGTTCTCCTCTGGCGAGCCAGATTCCAGATTATCTGGGAAGAGAAAGATAGCCTGCGCTGCTTGTTTAACCAACTCTGCTGCTGCAGCTTTATCCGCATCCTCCAAGCCCATAGTCAAATCAGTTTTCATCTTGTTGAGAACCGATGTCACCGATGAACCTAAGCAAGGTGACAACAAAACAACAGCTGCAATATCATTACTATATCATAAACATATTATATAATCACTATATCAATATCAACATAACACCACCTTATAACTATGACAAAAAAACAAAAAACTACACTTGGCCATGCACGCAACTCACCCATGATGTCACCCACACCTCTGGCAACGCCACAGTAGAGCCCAGACAAGTGCCGGAACGGCCACTGGAAGTCAATGAATCCAACTTCTGCCATGACGTTGTAAGGCTATCCATGCCTTTGGAGATGTCCTCAGACGAAATAGAGCCCATCCGTGAGCTGACGATCCCACTCCGGAACTTCTTGACTTCTAGTAGAAACTCACTCAATGCCTTGAATCTGTCTGAGAGCAACTCAGGTTTGCTCTTGGTACCAGCCTTCTTGCATTTGCCATTGGCAATCTTCTTGAGCTGTGTGGCAGCACTCTTGATCTCTTGGTCTTTGATTTTGCCAGATTCAAGCAAGTCTTTGATCAACACTAGCTGCGCAGACACAGCTTTGACTGCTGCTGACCACTTGGCCTTGTCTGCAGTGGAAGGCATGTTGCAAATGTAGCCACCACTTTCTGTAGTAAGGTCCAAGGCAGCCACAGAAGTGCATGAGTCCCAACCAGATTTCAAGAAGATCAGCCAGTCAGACTCAGATGGTTTCTCAGTTGGAGCCGTAGGGGCAGGTTTGGCCGCAGTGGATAAAACAACACTCCCTGGCCCAACGCCAAGAGCTCTGCCTGATTGGGATGCAGAGGATGAAGCTCCATGACCAGCAGCCACTGCTTCATCAGCCTGGTTTGGTTGCGCAATCCGCCTCTTTGTTGATGATGGAAAATCATTGTGTTTGCCTGCAACACGCTTCGCACTGTGAACGGCATCGTGGGTGCGCAAAGCATCGTGAGTCAAACTATCACTTGAATTGGGTTGACTGTCTTCGCGTTGCTGCATGGCCACCATCAACTCGATGCACTCAGACTCATCAATCTCTTCGCCCTTGGCCTCATCATCGTTGTCTTCTTTCTTGGAGCTTGGGCGAAGTGAATTGATAGCTTCCTGACAACAACTGATTGATAGTTGGCAATGACAAACCAAGTCGTACACATATGACAAAAGTACTAGTTATAATTAAAAAGCAAATAGAAACACATGCAAAGAATAGAACTCATAGAACCTTAGAACATGATACTCACAAACATCAGCTTGGATAATCAGTCCTCTTCATGATCATTCACTTCAATGCGAGGCTGTGTGCATTGTTCAAAGGTTTCTGCATCCGGCAACACTTTGGGTGCTGACTTTGCAAAGCTCTCCATGTGTTGGTCAAAAGATTCGTCTACTTGGCCAGAGCGGAGAGCATTGAGATCACAATCCAGAACCTCCTTTTTCTGAAGCTTCTGTGTCGTTGCCAATTCGCCCTCAAAGTACCCTGCCTTTCTCTTGGGAATGAAGGCTGCTTTCTTCATCTTCCCGGTCTCCGGATCGATGATATCGCAAACCTTATGTTTCCTCTCAGCTGGATCTCCAAAGTCTTGCTTGTACACATTCAAGTCCACAAAGACACCTGGAATGGATACCTTGCATTTCTGACCAGTTGTCTTGTCCACGGACTTGGTACATTTCTTGACCCTGGTAGCCCCCGTGTTGATCCGATCTTCAATCTCTTGAACGTAGTTTGTCAAGCCTCGTTTGCAGCGGCACAAAGATCAATATGATATGATGTTGTTTTGTTGTTTGCTTTAGATTCAAACAGCCTAATAGTAGTTTGACAATAGTTGTTGTTTCATAGTGTCTTGTGACGAGTTGCTTGATGTCCAATTCTCTTGAAAGTCTGTCTTGGTATCGTCCTTCAAGGCCGCCACCTCGAGCTTTTGTTCATAGCGTGAGAACAGTTAGTCTGATTGTGAAATCCTTATGCAAAAAAACAAAAACAATTCAGTACGTCGCAAAAAATAAGCTCTCCACCACCTGAACCCGCGTCATATTTGGAAATGCTCTTCGTGCACAGTTGTGGCAATCATTGCAAAGGTCGCCTACGCAAACGGTCAATTCTCGTAGTATCATATAATTGATAACCCAATCAGACTCAGACAGTAAAGCAGTAAGCATTGGTCCTGATGGTTGTTCCTCTGTCAGCCCCATTTCTTTCATCCGTTTTGTTAAGCGGTAGTAGGGCAAAGCCCACCTGACGACAATCAATAATGAATCATGTTGCAATCTAAAAAAAAACTACGTTCAATCTCAGCAGCAGCTTGCAAGTAGTCATGCACTGAGGGACCCACTCTATCAGATCGGTGGGCACGAAGCGACAGTTGTCCCAAGAGCTACGGCCGCAACCACAACATGTCAGTTTGAGCAGGGGTCTTGATCGAACACGCTTGCGGCCTAGCAAAGCCCGCACGCCCGCTGGAGTAAGGGTGAAGATTCCAAGCTTTGGTCCTTCTGGTCCACCCTCCCTCCCGGGACACGACTCCAAGGGATCATCAAATTCTGCCATTGTAAAGGTCCTGATTGCAGACGGCACACACCCAGCAGTTATGTTGGATATTATAAGAATATTATCTCTCAAAAGAAACACATAATATAGTAAATAATACCATAATAAATATATATATATGTTTTAAAATTGTTTTATAGTAATAATATATAAAAACTTTTGGTGACTAATCAACTAAAAAGCATTGCGTTTCAAAGTTTGTTTAAAATTATGTTTTTATAAGAATCTCAACACCTCCCAACGCTATCCAACACTACAGAAAGCACAACAAAAACAATTT
>CAXAMN010023916.1:0-12645 GCA_963970005.1 Durusdinium trenchii | reverse complement strand
CTGGCATGATATTGGCAATATTCGTGGCTGAGTTCCTCGTCAAAGGCATCAGAATCTGGTCCTTCCGCGGGGAGCAGTTCCAGCCAATGAGGTTTTTCAAATTTGTCGCACATAAAAAAAGCATTGTGCTCTGCCTGCACCCACTGTTCAACGTCTCCCCAATCTAGGAGGGTAAACCGTTGCAGCTGCTCGCACCCGCAGAAGGCACGGTTGCCGATGTCACTGAGTTCTGTCGGGATGACAACTTCCTGCAGCACAACGCAATTAAGGAAGGCTTCTTTTCCAATTTGTATGAGGCGCGGTGGAAGCCATATGCACTGCAACGCTACACAGTGGGCAAAGGTGGAAGAGAGCAGGGCTGTGATCTCTGCGCTCATGAGGTTGACTTCCACTAGACTTTTGCAATTTTCACAGGCCCTCGGCCCGATGTTGTGAAAGTCATTCGGCAAGCACAGCTGCTCAATGCCTGCTCCACAGAATGCGCCTTCAGGCAGTGCTCGTGGTTTATTCGTACAATCCATGTCAAAGGTGATAGTTGCAAGCGTGAGGCAACTCTCGAAAGCATATCTGCCAAGCTGCGCGCCTGGTGCCAGGACGCAGCTGTCCTCTGTTTCGCGCTTGACCCCAACGCTGCCTAGGGAACAGCACTCAGCAAACACCCTTTGTCCATAGTGGACACACCCTGGTGCAGCGACCTGACGCAGCACATAGCACCCCATGAAAGTCCCTTCCGCCAGACTGACGACCGAAGTTGGAAGCTTGACAATCTGTAATTGCTGGCAACTCTGCCAGGCCGCAATTCCTATATGTTGGATGCCAGTTGCCACTTCTACGTGTCGGATTGAAGGTGCCGCGTAGAAAGCTCTGTCTGCAATTTCCCCTCTCGGGTTGGCCGGGACACGAACAGCTTTGGGGTAGCTCTCCTTGCCGTCATCCTGGAACTGCCAGATGGAATGCCCATCTACCATGCAGGGACGAACAACAATTTGGAGCTGCGGTTGATGCAAGAGCTCAGTGCGGAATGCCTCTGGCAGGGGTTGCTGCGTTTGGAGGTTGAGCAACTCTAATTCACAGCCAAAGACATCTAGCTCAGACACTGTCGGCAGAAAGCAGAGGATGTCATCTTCAAGCTCTGCTATATCCTCATAGTGGGAGAGGTTTGCTTGCATCGTATATTCCGTGCCAGCTACGGTAACCAACTCGAGGTTAACCTCCCAGCGATCTTGGGGGGGCGGCATTGCTATGTAGGTGCTTGGTTTGCTTGAGCCAAACAACTGTGGTACAGGAGGTGTGTCCTTTGCAAGGCCATAGTGGCAACTAAGCCCCAATAGAGAAGGTGACTAAGGTCACCCATCTCATGGCGGAGGTTGCGCGACACGGAGGCTGTTGTTGTGTGGGGAGACTCCTGATGAGGACTACACTACTGCCACCACCCGTAGGACCACCCTGAGGGCGAAGGCGGGGGGGGAGGCTTGCTGTGCCAGGAGGACCCTGCTGCAGTTGAGGAACTTCCCGCTTCCTTAGGGGGGTCAGTGCGGCGGGCTTTGTTACTTGGATCGGCGGTTTCCTGACTGTAGCCCATGTGATCCCTAAGTGCCTGCTTATGGCTCGCGAGTTGGAGCCTGAACGTGGGGTTCCCAGTGAGCCACCCGCAGAGCTGATCCCATTTATCTTCGGAGTAGTGAATCGTGCCATATTGGTTGTAAGGACGATCTGCCATCTTCGGAGTGAGAGGATATCCTTTGCAGTAGTACTCACTGAGGACAGGACTAGGGACCTTAGTCAAGCTGAAACGGGTAGATATCAGATTCCACCCTATGCGGGACATGGCAATTCTGAGCCCGGAGGTCAGCCATTGTGCTACCACTGCGCTTTCTGCGCCGATGTCCCCTTGCTCGAAATTGCCTAGCGCCGTTGCTAGTCTAGTGTAGCCTATGCCAAACCTTCCATACCCCTTGGCAAAGGCATAGCTGGGTTCAGCATTCATGGCCTCGTCCTCTGTGGCTTCGTCTGCTTCGTCTGCCTGCGTTTCTGCCATTCCCACCGGCACTGGGAGAGCAAGTCGTGGCGACCGTTCTGCTGACCCGGTGTCGTCTGAGGCAGAGTCTTCTTCTGCTGGCAGATCAGCTGTGGGATTTCTGGCTGTTGCCAGATCTCTCCACCCGGGGACTTCAATGCGCATTCGCAGTTGCAACAGGGAGGGGAAGGCGAAGGCTTGTCCCAAAGACGGGTCAAGGGCTCCACTAGAGTACGCTCTTTCGGCCCAGGAAGTAGTCGGCATGCGGGGGTATCGATCATAAACACTGTCTTTGGTGTGCACTCCCACTACGATCAATGGGTTGTCTTCAGCCCCCTCTTCTTTTGGCCGATATCCAGAGCCCCCCTTCACCTCTGCTGGCTTGAAGCCCTGTTGCTCCATGGCTGTGACCAGGTCAGGCAGGATCTGGACTGGTAGATAAACAAAAAGGTCATTGGTAGGTAGCGTTTGTTCTCCATACTCCATCCCCCTGACGAAGGACATGATGACAGTGCGCATGAAGGTGAGGGCATCTACATCTTTTTCTTTTGTGGTCTGCGATTTTCCTTCCCCAGCTTGGGCTGCTCCTGTACCCTGATCTCTGTGTTGATTGTCAAAGGAACAGCACCTCGCAATGAAAGCTAGGAGGCCATATTGCCAGAAACGAGGGTTTGCATAGAGAGCAAGCTGCTTCTGTGGAATGAAAGGGCATGCTGGATGCCCATTTCTTACGAAAGCAAAGAGATCAGACAGAGGGGCAGCGAAGGCTTCACTGATGAGGAGAAGATCGCCGATGTAGGCCTGGTTGATCTGATCTGGAATGTCTATAAACGAGGAGCCATGGAGAGCATGTTCAGTCACTCTCCTCCAGAGGAACGTGCGGACAAGGCGGTTGATTTGCTTGCTGGAGACAGCAAGCCTCGCCATCGGCCATTCTCTAGGCAGGTCGCTGTAGATCTGTATTGAGGGGAGCGGCACCTTTTGCCCGTGAGCTTCTCTGGTGGTTCCCGCTGCCTTTTGATAGTCGTACAAAATCTGCATGGCTCTCTGTTCGGATTCCAGCTGGAGATCAGTGGCGGCTGTGCCTCCGCGCTCTGCTTGCTCTTGATCACTGACAATATCAATTTCTGTCATGGCTTGTGGGCGCTCTTGCGCTGAGCCAGGGCAGTCAGGTGGCGTCTCTGGGTTTCTGCAGGCTGGGGTCTCCTGCCTTTGAGCGCTTCGACTGGCTAGATCATTTAGCGTGGCCGGCGGTTGCGCATGTTCTGGAACGCTGTCGAGCGGTTGCCTGGATGTTGAGGCAGGTGATTTGCGTGACTTCTTTGGTTGTGCTCGCCCAGTATGAGCCTTAGGCCCTGGTCTTCGCTTGATTGGGGACTCAGAGAAGTGTGACCCGGGGCTATCACTGGGATGGTTCACGTTCTGTGGGGGTATCGCACTCCTTGCATCATCGCCTGCCGCCCGCGTGTCCTCTTGCGCGGGACATGCAACAGGAGAAACAGGACGATTGCTAAGGCAATCACCCGCTTCTGTGGAAGAGCTGCTGGCACTATCAGTATCTTCCATGTGGGCATCATCGTCCTCTGGTTGCTCTGTGCTCGGGATAGTGGGCGACTCAGATGGGGAGCTGTGGACCAGGACGACGTCTTGTGTGGCTTCCTCAGCCATTGCATCATCTGTCTCTGCAGGAGAGGATGGCATGTGTCCTTCTTGAGCTTCATGTTCCTCGTTGTCTGGGTCGCGATCAGAGACAGAGAGGACATCAGGCGGCAGACTTTGCCGAGGCCAGTAGCAGCCATGCACTAAAAGGCCTGGTCGCGATGGCAGGATGAGATCAGAGCCTATGGCATCCAAGACCGGCAGCGCTCTCCATGCATCATAGAAGTACACACGGTGCAGAGCTTCGAAAGCATAATCCTGTGCACTACGCTGCTCGCGCATGCTCGGCGTCGGTTGATAGCGTAGGGAGCTTCCTACGCTGCATCGTCGCCCTGGGCCCGAGCTGTTGTGGAGGAGTCGCCAGTGTCCTGGCTGCTGCCCATCTGTTATGACCAGCCACTCTGGCTCCATCGAGGCATCTGCTGCATATCCATAGACGAGGTCATGTAAGACAGTGCCACCAGGCAAGTAGGGCCCTTCGACGAGGCTGTTAATTTCCGCTTTGGTTAGATGCGTAATTGTGGCTAAGACGAGGCGTAAGCGCCTAGCCTTACCGTGATGGTGTTCTACGAGACAGACCGGCAGGGGGCCACTCCACATAGGGTGAGGCAGGAGCGCCTGTTGGAAAAAGGTCGTGGCCTGCTCAACTTGTGTGACTGTAAGGTCCAGGGAGCCTACGATGTTGGGCTCTTTGTTACTGTCATAGGTATGTATCGTCTGGACACCATGCAGAAGGGCTGCTAGGACTTGCAGGGCCCCAGGCATCCCTTGCATATTTAATGGACATGCCAGGATGGTAAGGTCGGTGGCTCGGCTGTATGCTACATTCGCTCGTGTGAAGCACTCCTGGTCATAGTCTAGGTTGCGTCCTTCGCCACTGAGAAAGGTTGAATCCCCATGAATGACGATGCAATGCTTGGCCGTGGCGCCTGCTACCTTGACTGCAGTCTCTGCATTCGCCTTCTTACCGGCAATGGAGAAATAATTGCGTAGATTCGTGGCCCCTTCTCGGGTGGTTGTGAGGGCCAAGATGTCATCAGCTTCAGAGCCTGCTCTGGTAAGTTGGTCTTCAATATGCTGATACACCCGAACTGTGGGGTCATTTTTGGGATTTTGTTTTGCTTGCACATTGGGCGATGCATGGCACCAGTGGATGAATCGTAAGCCTGAGGCAATCTTGTGATCCTCTCGAATGGAGGTGGTTCCTATTTGCCAGGTGTCTTCCATTCGGCTGCACAACATGGGATACTGAATACCTATCAACGGCTCATACACTTCCTGGGCAACCCTCGCACTCGTCGGCAACATTAAACTCCAGCAGTGTGGGTTTGCGACTCCCGATCTCTCAGCCGCAGTTTGCGCCTGGCGGAAGTCGAGTGGGCTGTCTGGGCTGGTGGCTGCATATCCTAGACCTACCAACAGCCCTTCCGGGAGGTCCAGGTCTACTCTGGAGAGATCTTTGTAGGTGGACTGTAGCTGACAGGCAAAAGGAGATGTGGCTTTGACCTTCTCCGGGCGAAACCAGCTGCTCCCCAGTGGCCTATGACCCACTACCTTAGCCGCTTCTTCTAGGTCGCCAAGGCCAAAGCCTCGACCGTGCCGGAGGAGCATGTGGCAGACCCCTGGTATTTCATGCGGCATGTACCAGGTAGTGGGGGCTCGTAGCCCAAGGGGTGCTTTGAGTAGGAGTGTGCGATGAGCTCTCTGTCCATCGGCCACTCCACCTGGGCTCTGCTTGGGGTCACCCAGCAACAGACGAAAGAAGGGCTGTCGGGGGACTGTTGGCGCAAATGCAGATTTGAGGTCCATATCCTGCTGTGCCTCTTCACTGATGAGTAGGTCTACATTTTCCATATGGGTGTTGAGCGTTGAATGAGTCTGCCCTTTCTGATCCCAGACGAGTCCAGTTGTGACAATTACTACATGGCAGCCAGGGATGTATGACGCCGCGTCGCTTGCCCTCAAGTCATAGTCAGTGCAGGCTATGTTGGTTTCTGCCTCTTCTCTGCTGACTGGCCGTACGAAGTATCTCTGGTGATCTGTTCCAAGGTCAAAGGCTGTGAGTAACTTGGTGATTGCCCGGCCTGCCGGATTCTCCTTGTGTACTACTGCGATCTTAAGGTGCGTGGTAAGAGCCAGCCAGGCGAGTAGAAAGGTCAGGGATCGGGTCTTGCCTGCACCAAAGACTCCCGCTACTGCAAGGGTAGATCTGCCAGATCGGAGAGCAAGCGCGAGGCTGGCAGCCATCGACACTATGTGCCCGTTGTCATGTCGGGCGGCGGTGCCTAGTGCCACAGCGAAGCTGGCCGCTTGGGGACAGTGCTGCATTGTGCTGCCAGAGGTCAGCAGCTGGAAGAGGGCATGCAGACTCTGCAGTAGGACTACTGCGCTCTCTAACTGATACGGAATGGGCACTTGGCCGGGAATTCCCAGCACCGTGGGCTTATGCTCTGCCGCTAAGCTGGCCATTTGCAAGAGATGATCTGCAGTGACGGTGTCACCTGCTTCTGCGATGGCCAAAACTCGGATCCGCGTTGCTCTAGATTCCAACAAGCAGAGGCTGGGCGGGAAAGCCCATGGAGCAGAGCACGCCAGGCCAGTCTCAGCTGACGTGGGCAACGGCACAAACTCTTCCGGGAACGGCACTAAGGCGACATCCCAGTGCCTAGGGCTGCTCAAGCGGCGTAGCTTTTCACTGGGCGCCTCATCCCCTTTGCGTTTCCGCGAAGGAGTCGCAAAGGCAAGCAAGAGTGCTAAGACTGAATAGCACTTGCCGTGCTCCTCCAGAACTAGTCGATAAGCCTTCCCCGCCTGTGAACCCATATGAACTGTGCTTGAGGGGCTGCTAGCAAGTTGCTCATAATTACAGCTTTGGAAGTGTGCAGGGCAGAAGATGGCCGACTGTGACCACGCCGGAAAGGCTATACGATATTCATGCATACCTTGTAACCCTGTAGCTGTTGGAGTGACATCCACAACTAAGCCAAACTTGCGGACAGTGGGACTGCTCCACAGCTCTTTCTTTGTAGCAGCCTCATCAACAAATGTGAGTTGCGGGAGGAACAGGGCTAGGATGACAAACACCTCTCGGAATGGGATTGGTGCTAAAAGGTCTCGGGCCATTTCTGTCAGCCATTGAGCACACGCACTTTGATTACCTCTGCCAACCCGAAAGTTTTTCAGCAGTAGCGCATGTGCTTCTTCCATGGAGTCAATTTGCTGCCCCGCGACACACCTCTGTAGCAGCACTAGCAATTCTTGGTCAGATCGGTGGAGGTTGGACACCAACAAGCTAATGGCACCTTCCCAATCATCGCTGGTCATTACTGTTTCAAAACGAATCCAGGAGGCCAAGCGCATGGGGGCAGCTATTCGGTCCCGGCGAGGAACCACCTCTGGGTGTGTGAGTTTTAGCGTGGTGAGACTGACCTGGCCTGCAGGGAGCTGGCACTGAAGCCAGTGCCAGTAACTATGTTTATGCTTGCCCATCCACCTTGCAGATTCTGTTACATACGTGATGTGCAGGGATTGTTGCAACATATCGAGCTCATTCTCTGTCGGCTTCCAGTCGCACAGACAATCTTCAGCAGCATGGACAAGATAGTAGTTGCGTTTGTCAGGTTCTGCAGTGGCAACCAAGGCTGCGAATACACTCTTAGGCATTGCAATGGCACCTAGGCGCGCTGTGGTCTGACTGGCTGGCCAGAGGCAGCGAATTGCTAAGGCAATCACTGCTCCAGTGTAGCTTCCTGCACTGAAACCATTCACTGTAAAGTGAATGGGGTCTTCTTGCACATCCGGTCGCAGACACCCCAGCCCTGGCAAGTAGGCAAGGAGTCGTAGTGGCTGCAGCGAGAGCAGTTTCCACCGCAGGCCACTGAGGAAGGCTTGGTGCGGCAACCGTCGGTGAGCAGGGAGAAGCCTCGCCGCTTTCAGCACCAGTTGCGTGCGTTGATAAATTACGGCTGCCTTGCCATACCCAAGGTCTTCCCATTTCTGGCACGGGTTCTGTATGAGCGCAAAGAGGGTGGCAACTTCATGCACTCCGGTCGACCAGCCATAGGCAACCCCCCACTCCTGATCGTTGAGGACATCTGCCGGGGAGAGTGACGGCCCATAGACTTGACTTTCTCCCACGGGAGGGCACATGCAATGGAAGTGCGGGGGGACTTCCCCTTCAAGGGCACCTCCCCCCAGCCCTCCGCAGTTGATTTGGAATACTGACGGCAGTGGCGGGAAGTTGCGTCCCATCCAATATTCGTTGAGTTGGGCGACCATCCATAGGACTGTGACCCAGACGAATTCATCCTGCTGGTGGTGAGAGATGGCTTCGAAAACTTGCGGTGCGATACCTTCCAAGGGCATGAATGAGCCTCGAAGGTGACACAACAAATCGTGATTGGCTTGAAGAAATTGCTCTTTTTCTCCAGGGACAAGACACTTGGGCTGTGCCAGCGCAGCTCGCAATTGCTCATATGGACTTGCTTCTATGTCCTTGTGGACTGCAACTACCCCTCTTAGCTTAGCGACTTGACTCCAAGGAACAAAGAGGGAAGGAGATAGCTGTTGCGGACAGGGAGTGCATGATCTAGAGTCAGGTGCCTGACTGCCCTGCTTCGAGTCGCCTTCAATTGCCTTAGTGAGTCGGTCTGCTCTTTTGGCAGAATTGTCGGACGAGGGTGTGGAGACTGACTCCACCTCTGCATCTCCGTCCTCTGCAGGAAGACAGCTAAGGCTGTCCTCCTGCCTTTGTTCCGGAAAGAGCTCTGTCGCTTGTTTACGAATTGCTCGCCACTTTACTAACAGGCAGAAGCGCAATGCGCTGTTTCCAGTTACCCCAGAGGAGTAGCCTGTAAACTTGCAACCACCGACAGGTTTCCAAGTCTCAACGGTCCATGCAGGGGGTAGGTTGGGCATACCGAGTATAGCCATCGGCAGCGTTTCCCAACCCTGCTGCTCCAGTTCGCGTAGAGCTGTCTGTGCTCCAATTTTGGCCTTGCCAAAGGCATGAAATATGGCAGGTCGCATTCGGTTGCGCGGCAATGCACTGGCCTGGAAAAGGTGTTCTCCTGGCAGCGACGCAACTGTGCATGGCCCTGTTAGCATCGGGAGCACTGATAGCATGCCCTGTTCGAAAGTGGCTCGTGCCCAGCTGGTAACCCAGGGGGTTCGCTCTCTTCCTTCTGGGGTGAGCGCCCTGGGATGGGATTGCCGTGGCCACTTGATTGGACTTCCAGGACTAGACTCCTCCGGGCTAGGGATAGGCATGGGCCAAAAGCGCTTACACATGTAAAGGCCGTATAAGGACCAAACCACATACAGAGGTCAAGGGCGGACTGCATCGCTATCCCAACAAAGGGGGTAAACAAGGTGCCGCTCATGACTGTGTCGCTCGGATTGACAGGTGATCTGGCTCTTGATACGAGAGCAAGTCGACCCGCCTGGAGGCTCTTTGCCAGGGTCTGGGCAGACGTGTCATGTTCCAGCGGACTGTGCTTGTTGCGATTGCCGATCGATATGACCAAACCTGCATTATACTCTAAGTGCGCTTCTGTAAAAAGCAGCATGCCTATCCCAGCACTCGGGCTAGATTCGGAGCGTGCATACCCTATGAGATCAGCCCATCGGTGCTGCTGATGTGCCAGCTGCAGTAGGTCTTGCGCCTCAAATAGCGTAATTGGCACACAGTCATTATCAATGAGTGCAAAGTGCTGTGCAGGGTACAGGAAACGCGCTGCCTCTAGGACAAAGACCCCTGCCCAATAGTATGGAACTTTATGAAGGCCAGTAGTAGCATCAGCACAGATCCACAGTATGTCAGTCCTTTCGTCTTGGGGACCCACCAGACATCTGCGTGAGGCCCACCAGGCAGCGAAAGCCGGCCAATATGGGACAGCAGCAGGTGTTCGATTGTCCACAATGAGGTAAATCATGTGATTGTTCATGATCAGGTCTCGGTGTGAGATGAGTGTCTGAATAATGGCAGTGGTATCAGGCAGCTCTCCCTCTGTTTCGAGAGCAGCATACCCCTCGTCCTTTTTGGATGGCTGCGCACGAACGTCAGTCAGGCCAAGTGTAGGCCGAGCAGAGTCAAGACCGAAAGGACTGCTAAGAGTGTCTTTCATAGTCAGTGCTGCATAAGCTTCATTCTGGGACTGCGCCACACTATCCCCCGTGCCCCTGGCAAAGCAGGCTTGGCCATCCGTGGTCAACCAGTCTGCATGGTCACGTGTGAAGACAAAGGGAGCATGGGCTCTATCCTCTGTGGTATCCGTTAGGTCCAGTGAATTGCTGTCTTCCATCCACGGGTCATGTGACATTCGAGTTTCTCTGTTTGACAATGCAGGTATAGCCCCCGCCAACTAAGGTGAGTCAGTGAGGCGCTGGGTAATTGCAAAAAGTGATCTGTTGCGTGCAAGGCCCGTGTGAAACATGTGAAACATTGAGCTCTCCTAGCATGATGTCTGTACCTCTTTGTACAAAATTGGAAATGTCGGACATCAACAGCGGGAACTAAGGTTCCCCTTGGGCATCCTTCATTGCCACTATCTACCACCCGCCGTTTAGGAACGCAGAACTAAGGCTCTCGCTCCTATCGGCTCACCACGCAGCGAATGGCGAAAAGAGGTCATGGTTCTACTTGGTGTCTGCGCATTTTTCTTGCCGTATATGCCTGGAAATCATCCTTTCCGAGCGCTCGAATACTGACACTTGGCTCAGCTCACTGCCCACGTCGCCCTTACTCCTCTCCTGCCTCGGAAGCATTGCTGGTCTTTGGTACTGGGTCTAGATAGTCTTCTCGCCAAAGATCGTTTGCATCATTCGGCAAGACTCGAAGCCACGTGGGCTTGTCGAAGTGCTCGCATTTGTCAAAAGCATTAGACTGGGCATATGTCCCTCGCCATGTGCTGCTTTTTCCTTGCTTGAGGATCATTCGAAGATGCTTGCAGCCTGCAAAGGCATGCCTTGCAATGTAAAGCAGGGATGGCGGAGTGGAGACCTCCTTTGGGGAAATGCACTTGTAAAAGGCTTCTTGCTCAATGGTCCTCAGCATGCGGGGAAGGCAAAGTTGTTGCAGCTGCGAGCAGTAAGCAAAGGTTGAGCCTAGAATCTCAATTACGTCTGTTTGGGACAAATCAACGATTTGCAGCTGCTGGCACCTCATACAGGCAGCAAAGCCTATCCTGTGGAAACTCGTAGGTAACGCCAGCTCAACAATGCCCGACTCTTGAAAACAGCAGTCCGGCAAACATCGGTTTGGGTTCGTTGTAACAGACTCTGACATGCCCAAGTTGATGTTGCGCAACGCCGTGCATGCTTGAAAGGCACGAGGCCTTACCTGGGCTTCGGGAGCTCGCTTATTGCTAGGGCAATGTGCCGCACCAACCTGCGTTAAGGAGCAACACTCTTCGAATATCTTGGTGCCGAAACACTTGTAGCTTGGGGCGACCACTACACGTAGCACTTGACACTTACTGAAGGCACCATGCAAAAGACCGACTACTGTGTCTGGCAGGTGGACGATTTGCAGTTGTCGACAGCACCGCCATGCAGCCTCTCCTACAATCTTGACACCATTCTCTACTAGGACGTGGCGAATTTCAGTGCAAAAGGAGAAGGCTTGTGGAGGAATTTTTCCATTTCTACTACACAGCACCCGAACTGCCTTGACTTCCCCTTTTAGTTGCCCCTTGTGCCCTGCCTCTACCATGCACTACTTGGCGATTACATAATACTTCTGGTTGGTGCTGATTGCACTCTGAATTGGGTCAGCAAGGACCTGCAGGGTGTTCATATGCACAACTTGCAGTTCACACCCCAATTTTTTTTTTCCACGAGTACGGACGCGGTGTGGGCATGGTGCCCAGGTCATCGTTGAAGGAAGGGAAGAACAGACAGATGGTGGAGAAAGGAACGAAGGCCCAAAAACCAACCCAAAACCAAACACCCAAGCCCGCAGGCCGAAACTCCACCATCTTGTAGTCTTTCCTCTGCACTAGGTGAAACGTGTGAAACTGAACTAGTGGCAATTAGTGGGCCTGAATTCGCAAAAGAAGAGGACTGCAGCGCAAGCTGTGTTCATGGAAAGCCGCCAAGGAGGCTTCAAACGGACTTTCCTTGCCAAGTGCTGGTGACCAGCGGCCACACCACAGTGTGGCAAAACAAGGTCACTTGCAGGTCAGGTGTCTCGCAATGCTCCAGCAGTGGTTGTAATCAGGCCAACCGAATGTGCGAAGAGCTAAGCAGCAATCCGTGGAAAAGACCATACTTGCAGCACTTGCAGTTCACACCCTAAGGTGCTTGCGTTTCCTAGATGGGGGAACCTTGCTGATACTGCATTCTCGAGGCTTCGAAGACTGGCATGCCCACCAGGATCCACCTCTACGGGTAGTTCCTCCCCTGCTAGCGTAGTCAGCATGAGGGTCCGTTCCCCTGGCTTTCCCCTGCTATGCCATGGACTGGCTCCACCTACTTCTTCAGTCATGCTCTGTACGCAGGATTCACTGGTTTGAGCCCAAGGAAGTGCGTGCCTGAAGAAACATCTGGACGAGACTCTTCTCCATCCGACATCAGCTAGGCACTCATTCCCCTGTCTAACGGAGGGCAACTATGGTTAGTTACTCGTGGTGAAGAGTGCTGTTTCGCAACTGCTGGCCTACTCCGGACCCGAGCTGAGACTCGCACCCAGACTCTGAAAAATTGACAGCAGGGCCATGACAGTTGTGGATGGAAGGGTGTTCCTCTATCCTAAACCAGGGGTGCAGCCCATGTCCGCAGCCAGGGTGGCCATGTCACAGCCGGACAGATGGCGAAAGCAAGCACTTTGTGGCCATAGGAGCGCACGCTTGTGACAGTTGTCGACTGCTTACTGGGGAGGCCCTCTGTGGCGAGACCGGTTTTTGCTGTGGTTTTTGGACCCCCAACTGGTGCCCACAAAAATCACTTTTTTTCCATTCCTTGAAGGAGCA